>JASGXE010006807.1:0-20751 GCA_030068105.1 Sinentomon sp. SZTP_YWyxl | reverse complement strand
ATATCAAAATAAAGGCAAAGGCATTGTTCCTTTTGCAGCTTTGGCATTTGATTGCTGCAGCAAGACTTCGTTCTTTTTGAATTTGTGGCCTCTCTGTCTGTCTCCAAACAATGCACCTTTGCATGGGGAAGAGTTTGTTGAGCCTGTTTCTGTCGGCAATGACTATTTAAATGTTGAAGTTGTGGTTAGTCGATTGTTTAAGATAACACTGTGCATGCAATTGACTGATCGACGTCAGTTTTTTTTAACTTGCCAGTTTCCTGTTCTCATGTAATATTTCCATAGAATTTATAGGTAGTATCGGTAGACTACCATCAGACCCGCAGAACTGAAATCAGGCCTACCTGAAATTTGAAGAGCCCAGTATTTAATTCAGTCCAGTAATTCAGTTAGAAAATGTTTGATGCTCCTTTCCTGTCTTAAATATTCTCATCAGATGTAATTTGCTATGGAGCTATCATGCATATTTGCAGTCTACTGCATTATTATTCAGGAATACTCATATGAAAATCCTCCCAAAATCCCAAAAAACTTCTGTTTGCTTGCTCTTTTTGGACAAATGTTTTTCGGATGAAAATCTATACACCTGAATTTATTTATCCACTCAAAACAAGACACCAGTTTGCAACGATATGCACTAGAACAAAGAGGATTTAAATGCTTTTTGCATGGTTTCCATAATGTCTATTTTTGCAAACTTGCTCTCCCCACATTTTCTTGAATATTTCCTGAGAGATTGCAAACTGGAAGACTTCAGCTCTCACAAAATCTGAGAAGACCATACTACACTTCAAAGGAACTGAAATGTTTCACACTTTGCAACAGAGTAAAAAATAAAAACGCTGAAAAGAATAGTTTGCAGTAAGCATTGTATGATTCATCATTACATTGATCAAGAAACTGCAAGAAAAGTTCAAAAAAAAATTACTGACTAGGAAACAGGAGACAGGCTTTCTGTTGTAGACGAGCGATCAGCTTTTTTCTTGCGTGTCCCAGTCGCTCGTGTCGTGTCCCAGTCTCTTTTGCTCCTGCACAATCAACGGCTGCACAAGCGGTCTGTGGGCAGCAATTGTTGTGCAAGTTATGCTGAGTTTGGTGACTGAAAGGCCAAGAGGCAGCGCCTCCCTAGAAATCCGAGGGAGGCACTGCTTTTCATCGCTTTAAAACAAAACAATGCTGCCATGTAATGTTGTCCTGGTCTTAAAATTATTGTTGAGTGGTGTTCGAATTCAATGAATTTGGGATTCTTGGCAGGGACCCGGAATTTTTGTTTCTCCGAAACTTGAGCACTTTTGTTCCTCAAATGGTTTCAGAGTTTTTTCCCGACAAAAGGTTGGGATCATTATACGAGTACATGTGTGGAAGCGCTCATTTTTCAGCTTTGCGCCATGCGAAACTGCATCAAAAACCGTCGCTTGGCTCAGGAGAAATTTAACTTTCTGTGGGCATCGCACCGCGGTCCACTATTCACTCGCATGTCTTTCGCAGCGCACACCCCCTTTAAACGCCGCAATCCAGCAGCACACATTTTGGACTCACGAAAATCCCGGAGTGCCTGCTGATGGAATGTGCTGATGTGAGTGCTGATGCGTTATGGCTGATGTTTCGCTGGTTGTTTTGCTTAGCTTATAAAATAATGCAACCTGTTGTCATGTTCCTTCCGTGCCTCTTCTCTTGGCCTTCTCTTGTGAGCTTTGTGGCGAAAATTGTGCATGTGGTGCGGGTGGAGGAGTTCGGTGCCTTCGCGGGATGCGGTCCTCGTTTGCGTTTCGTGCCAATTCAATGTTCGAGCATATCGGCTGCTCAGTCGTGTCAAAATGCGTAACGACACACGAATGTGGAACGAAAGCAAAAGCAGAAAAAAAACAGCCGAAAAAAATCCCCGTTTCGCATTTCTGCAAAATCCTTTTGCGCTGTTGTTGGTGGACAAAACTCTAAATTTCCCCAAACTATCGATTTCCCCAGACCTTTCCCAAAAGGTGCAAAATTTCCCCAAAAGGAAAAAAATTTCCCAATTCCGCCACACTGCACTGCATCCACTCGAGATAGCAGGGACCTGCATGCACACATTGCTGGTGTCTGGTGTGCGGGCTTCTTTCGGTTGATAGAGTTTCGAATACACACCTACCGCCGCAACCACCGCGACCGCCGCAACCGCCGCAACATTTTGATTTTCCAGCCGCAACCGCCGCAACATTTGGAATACCCGCCGCAACCGCCGCAACATTTCAATCGCAACGTGAAGTTTCAAATTCAGACAAAACTGACCTAACCCAACCAGCCCAAACCAACCAAAATTCAAGACAACAACCATCCAGGAACAGTATTCCAAGGGAGGTGAAATTAGGTTAGGTTAGTCTTGGTAAGGTTCGGTTTAAACTTTCACGATAAAAACTTCACGTGAAGATTTCAAACTAATAATTCCCAAAGGAACCAAACCTAATCTGACCTGACTTTACCTGGATCACTGTTCCTGGATGATTGTTGTTTTGAATTAGGCCCAATAGGTTGTGTTAGGTTGGCTTAGGTAAGGTTAGGTAAGCTTGAAATTCAAACTTCCCGTGAAAATTGAAATGTTGCGGCGGTTGCGGCGGGTATTCCAAATGTTGCGGCGGTTGCGGCTGGAAAATCAAAATGTTGCGGCGGTCGCGGCGATATAGGTGCTGATTCGAAAGTCTAACCAAAGCGCCTTAAAGGGGAAGTGGAGTCTCTCTCCTCTCGAATGCATTGTTCAGATTGGGCAATTTTAGTAGCTGCGGATTTTTTCGGAACTACTGCTTCGCGTGGCGCCACTGCTGTTTCCAGCTTCAACTCATCCGATTCTCCGGGCATCCACACAGGAGAAGCGCCTAGACACCTGTGGCTGTGTGCAATCACTGCAATCAGGGAACAAAGAGTAACTCTTCCATCCTGGTTAATGTCAATGTCGTTTGTTATTGGATGTTGTGATTTGGATTTCGAAGCCCTCGTTTGTCTTTTCTTGTTGTGTTGATAACGCGATCGCTGCCGTCCGTGGAGCATATTTTTGCTGTGTTGTTCTTCGAAAATGCCGACGTGTTTTGTGCCAAACTGCATGTCAGGATGTCGCGGAAAAGCATTGAAGATGCGTTTTTTTGCGCCTCCAAAAATGGGGAAGGTCACCTTCCCCATTTTTCCAGCAACGCCGGTTCACTTGGAGGCGCAAAAAACGCATCTTCAATGCTTTTCCGCGACATCCTGACATGCAGTTTGGCACAAAACAAGGTCGATTCCAAGGTTCGCCAGAAAGCTGAAAGCCTCTTCCAGATTTGCGAAGCACATGTGAAGCGACGAGGACATGGTGAACGCAGACCACTCTGGTTGTCCTTCCCAGAATCAAGTCAACTGCAAGTAGACTAACGGCGCAGTAGGTGCCACATATTTTTCCAAATTGTCCAAAGTACCTCACAACAAATCGGAAAAGAAGAAATGCCCCCATCCGCAATTGTTCGAGGCAATATAGCTCAGAAAACCACCCCACGCTGACGGACTTTCTGCAAATTCATCTGGGTTAAGTCAGTTATAAGGTGGGGACACAATTGCATGATCGCAGGGAAAGATTTTCAGAAAACAGGTGTGCATGCTCTTTGCCGTACAATTGTGCCCCCCCCCTTTGGCGCCAGCATGCGGCACAGGGTGTGCCTTTTCTGTCGGGTAGTCGGTTAGGTCAGGTTAGATTGAGGATTGAGTGAGGTTAAGTAAGGTTAGGTTCGATTAGGTTGGGTTTGGAAAGGTTCGGGTTCTCTGCAGAATGACATTGAGACATACTTAAACTGCCAGGACCTCACCTAACCCAATCTGCATGGACAAAGAAATAAAGCAGGAACAAAAAAGCAGGAACAAAGAAAATGCAATAAGAAAACTGTTTGTCCAGAGAGGTGCACAATTGCACGACACAAAGAAAAGGCACGCTCTGCACCGTCTGAGGTGCCAAACGGAGAACACAATTGCGTGGCTCTTGAGCACAGCTATTTTCCGAAAATGTTTCGTGCAGCGTGCAATTGTGTCCCCCCTTTTGACGACATGACCCATTCATTTTCTACAGACAATTCACAAACATACAAAGGTTCCTTTTTCACTTGCGACGAACTGCGAAAGTGGCAATGACGTTCCGCTTACTGCCTTTACATATCATCAGACCATTGGCTCAAGAAAAAAATCTAAAATAATCTGCTCCAAAGCACATCCAGGAAGACAAAATCCGAGGAAAGCTGGAATTTCCACCCGGAGCACAGTTTTTTACAACTGGATTTCTCCGTTCAGACCCCACATTCCAGCAACGCATATATTTGCGAGTATGTGGATATATTCTCAGCTGTGCCACTCGCTGCACTCATTGCGTACCCCTGCCTTGAGAATCTGCAAGCTGGGCCCTGTCTTCCCAAATAAGGAAGAATTTGCCACCGCTCTGACAAACTTGCGAGATTTCAACCCGGACCAAGCATAGGTACCAAAGTCATCCCTCAACCGAATTCTTTCAACTGGTTCTTCAGTTGGAAAAAGTTGTTCGTGAAACACTTCAGGACCAGCAAGCTTTGCGGGGAGATATTTTCTATGATTGCATGGATGCACTCGGCAATTTATCAGTCAAAAAGGGAGTAGCATGCCCATGAAACACTCCCAGATTGTTCATTGTGCTTGTTCATCTCTGCATCAGATGCCGATTTTTCCATCAAATGAAGGACTCGTGATTTATTGGGTGCCCGAAAGACGGCCAAACAAGCAGGGAAGATGTCAAAAATTGCCAGCACATGAAAGGAAATCAGACATTGGATAACTCAATAGGTTCAATAACAAACAGATATGCAGAACTGCTTGCATGATATTGCTTTAAATCACCTTAGTCTGACCATAATGTCAAAGCACCAATCCGTTGCGAATGGTCTGCATTCTGGAGCCGAAATCTGCAGCAGCGCCAGTATGCGGCGGATTTTGGAACTACACATGGGCGAGCGAAATTTAACAGAGAGACGCCACTTCACCTTTAAGGCGCTTTGGTCTAACCATTCTTTCTTTTTTGTATGGTGTTGACTGATGAATCATTGATTCGGAATCAATGATTCCTGCATTCATTGACTGAAACAAAACGCAACCTGTTGTCCTGTTTGTTTCTTCTCAGCTTGGCTTCTCTGCTCCTCGCTCTGTTGCCGTCCTGTGCTCGCCTCTTGGCCTTGTCTCCTTCATTGTCTGCGTTGGGATGCAAATTGTCGCTGGCGCTGGCATGGGGATGCAGTGAGTCCAGGCGGTGAGTGAGGTGCGGAGTTTTCGCGGCCTGCAGTGTCTGTTCGTTGTTGAGCTTGCAGGTTTTGTTGAGGTGGGGCAGGGGAAAGAGCAATTTTGTTTTTGTTGTGCCATTTTGTCATTTTTCACCGATTTTGACCAAAAACTATACAGCAACGCACCACATTGACATCTTCGTCTCCACAAAAATTGGGCACGATCGGTTAACAACTTTTTGAGTTATCGTTGCACACAAATTATGGTTTGCTGTCCGTTGTAGACTCGCTTCGCTCGTCAACAATGCAACCTGTTGTCATGTTCCTTCTGAGCCTCTTCTCTCGGCCGTCTATTGTGAGCTTTGTGACGAAATTTGTGCATGGGGTGCGGGTGGAGGAGTTCGCTGTCTTCGCGGGATGCGGGCCTCGTTTGCGTACCATCCTGTCCTATCCTCACCGAACTCAATCCATTCTTGATTCTTGTGACAATTCAATATTCGAGCTTCGGCTGCTCAGTGGTGTCAAAATGCGTCACGACACAAGAATATGGAACGAAAGCGAAAGCAGAAAAAAATAGCCGAAAAAAAATCCCCGTTTCGCATTTCTGCAAAATCCATTTGCGCTGTTGGTGGACAAAACTCGAAATTTCCCCAAACTATCGATTTCCCCAGACCTTCCCCAAAAGGTGCAAAATTTTCCCAAAAGGAAAAAATTTTCCCCATACCGCCACACTGCACAGCATCAAATCGGGACAGCAGGTACCTGCATGCACACATTGCTGGTGTCTGGTGTGCGGGCTTCTTTCATTTTTGTGTGGTGTTGTTGACTGATGAATCATTGATTCCAGCATTCATTGACTGAAACAAAACGCAACCTGTTGTCCTGTTTGTTTTCTCTCAGCTTGGCTTCTCTGCTCTGTTGCTGTCCTGTGCTCGCCTCTTGGCCTTGTCTCCTTCATTGTCTGCGTTGGGATGCAAAGTGTGCATGGCGCAGGCCCTGGCACGGGGGCGCGGTGAGTGAGGTTCGGAGTTTTCGCAGCCTGCAGTGTCTGTTCGTTGTTGCGCCTGCAGGTTTTGTTGAGGTGGGGCAGGGGAAAGAGCAATTTTGTTTTTGTTGTGCCATTTTGGCATTTTTTCACCGATTTTGACCAAAAACTATACAGCAACGCACCACATTGACATCTTTGCCTCCACAAAAATTGGGCACGATCGGTTATCAATTTTTTGAGTTATCGTTGCACACAAATTGTGGTTTGCTGTCCGTTGTAGACTCGCTTCGCTCGTCAAAAAGATGTAAAAGAGAACTCAAAGAAATACAAAAAACAACATGAGGAAATACTCGAAATAAAATGAAGTGATAACAAAGAGAAATTCATCCTCATTCTAAAGCTTAAATTTTTAACCCTTCTTTACCAGATTTTTGATGCGAATGTTTCTCCATTCCAGAATCACGTCCAAACATAGCCGTACGCACTCACGTCTACATTACTACTTAGTTTAAGCCGGGACAACAATCACCTTGACAGAAAAATCACCAGATTTTTGGCGTCAAAACAGAGCAATGCAATTCAGGCGGCAAAACCGAAGGAGGACGTACTAGCTGGTATGGGACCTAAACTATTCGTCGAAATGAGCTCATATTTCAACCAACAACTCATACCTGCAGCATACATACCTCATACATACACAGCATGCATACCTCATACAGCAAGCAAAAACTGAATGTGCAAAATTAAACTCTGCCCTTTTCAATAACTTTCTTACGCAAGTGGTGGAAAGAAATCATTCACAGGGTTTCTGGAAATATCTGAAATCTCTGTAAAAAGATACAAATTTTCCATCAATTATTGGCCCAAACGACACCTCATGCAAAACTCCATCTTCTAAAGCATCGGTTTTAAGTGATTTTTCTCTAGCGTTTTTATTCATGCTGATGATCCTTTAGATGATGTTGTAGATGTGGCCCCCGTTGCTTTCCCATCTGATGTTGACATTGGTTTGACATTGATAAACTGTCGTGGCGTCACCAAGTTAATTCAAGGCATCAAAACGAAAAAAACCCCTGGTCCTGACGGATTGCCTGGTCGTTTGCTAAAAGAACTTGCTCCCTCGCTGTCCATCGCCATGAGTGCATTATTTGACATAATTTGTTTGCAGGGGACGATCCCAAATGACTGGAAAAAGGCCATAGTTATACCAATAGCCAAGAAAGGCTCTCCAAAAAATAAGCCAGAGGGGTATCGACCTATTTCTCTCACCTGTATCTCATCAAAATTGTTTGAGCGCATTATCGCAAACTTCCTTCTCTCCTTTCTAAATAGCAATAACTTTGCTTCATCTAAACCAATTTCGTTTCCGTCAAAAGAGATCCTGCGAAACCCAACTTATTCTACTCGTGGATGAGATTGCTCAGTCGCTAGATAAACAGACCCCGGTACACGCTGTATTTCTTGATTTAACAAAGGCTTTTGACCTAGTTTCTCATTCAAAACTCCTATTTAAGTTGCATAAACTAAATATTCCTCCTGAACTTGTAAAAATAATCGGATCCTTCCTTTCTGATAGAACACAGCAGGTTTCAGTGCAGGGTGTCCTGTCGGAGCCATGCAAAATAACTTCTGGGGTACCTCAAGGTAGTGTCCTTGGCCCAATCTTGTTCCTGGTTTACATAAACGACATATCTGAAAATGTTTCCTCTTCATTGCGACTATTTGCCGATGACATTGTTTTTTCCGGCAAATTCATTCAGCTGCCGACCATACTGTTCTCACATCTGATCTTAATATAATGTTCCACTGGTGCGAGAAGTGGAGAATGCAAATCAATGCTAATAAAGTCAAAGGTCATGCATTTCCATAACAGTGGAAAAGCCTCCATTGCCGGAGTCTTTCCCTCCTCGTATTGTGTTGACGGACAGGTTTTGGAAGTGGTTAGCAGTTTCAAGTATCTTGGGGTGATTTTGACAAATGATTTGAGTTGGAGTGCCCACGAACAGGCAACAGTTAGTAGAGCATCCAGTACACTGGGATTTATAAATCGAAACTTGAAGTATGCCACAATAAAGCAGAAAAAGCAAGTGTATGTTTCCCTTGTTCTCCCGATCCTTGAATATGCTTGTGCGGTATGGAACCCTTCTAAAAGGACTGATATTCAAGCCTTAGAGAGGATTCA
The DNA here is from genome assembly GCA_030068105.1 of Sinentomon sp. SZTP_YWyxl. Classification (NCBI taxonomy): domain Eukaryota; kingdom Metazoa; phylum Arthropoda; class Protura; order Sinentomata; family Sinentomidae; genus Sinentomon; species Sinentomon sp. SZTP_YWyxl. Next base: position 12,347 of record JASGXE010006807.1, on the reverse strand, counting down.
AAGACGTGCTGCTAGAGCAATTTCTGCCAATTTTGAAAGAACGGCAAGTGTGACAACACTTTTTCGTGAATTAAATTTCCAAACTCTTGTGGCTAGACGTCAATCTCATTGTTTAAATTTATTTCAGGAAATTGTTTCAAATAAACTCGACTGTCCCCTCCCATGTGTCTATACCATTAAACAAATTCAACGCAGGACTGACAATGGATTGAGCTTCACGCTACCTATTTGCAAGAGGAGTACTCTTTTCAATTCATTCTTTCCACGCACCATTTCTGAGTGGAATGCTCTCCCTTGGGACTCTCCCTTGATATCTGGTACACTTTCCCGTATGTCTCGCACCAGCAGACTTTCCTGAATCTTGCAATTGTTGCAACCATCACGTCCGGAGGGGGATGGACTGCCTGCACACAAAGCCGCGTCAGAATGGAAAGATTTCAGATCATCTGTCCAAAGCAGTTTGTCACTCCCAATGATGTGCAAACGAGAACATTGGAGCATTCATTCGAGTTGTTTCGATTGACAATATGTTTTGGACAGGCAAAAGGTGCTGATGGTGTGGGCTGATGGAATGGGCGCACTGCTTGCCCAACCTGTCCCATACCGTCCCACATAGGGAAACGACTGCCTTCTCCCTCCCACCTGCTGGATTTCCCTCCTGCTGGATTGGTTGCGTTCCGCAGCCACCAAAAAGAAAAAATGCCGATGTCCTTTCCCGGCACACGCGAGAAGACTTCACTCTTCAAACCGTCCTCCTTCACCAGGCCTCCCGGAGGAAGGCAGTTTACAAACCCTGCCCTGCAAGTGACCACAAATGGTGGCCACCTCCACAACCCCACCGACTGCCACCTCCGAACAGCTCTTCTTCGCACCTCCTCCCACACCCGGCCACCCGTACAATCGCACCACCACAGCTTTCAAGACAATTCAAGACAACACCACCTGGCCAACACCAGCACAGGGGCAGCATCAGCAGATGATCGAACTTCGAAGATCAGAGGCACAGAGCAGGGAGGCGGCCGGAGAGCAGGAGGGCTGGAGAGTGGAGAAATGAAAAAAAAAATGCGTCAGGCAAGGCATTTTTCAATGCGACAGGCGCGAAAGATATCAGAAAATCAGTTCTGTTCACATTTCTTTTTTCCTCATTCCATTTTGCCCCTTTTTTGCACCGGTGGAAGAAAAAGTTTCAACAGACTGTAGATTGACGGTGCAGGAGATAGCCAAGTCCTTCGAGATAACGAAATGGGCAGTGCATCGAATTCTGAGGCAGGACTTGAAAATGGTGAAGGCCAGATTTCGATGGGTGCTACGTCAGACTGTCGCAGCTAAAAACAGAATCGTTTGAGAATTGATGGTCCGCTGCTGTTTTTTGGCTGCATCGTCAGAGGGGATGTCCGGACCCATCCCCATGGTGCACCGTGGAAAGAGAAGAGTCTCCGCAAACGTAGAGCAGCCCGCTGTTGATAAATCTCAAACGGCTTCATCCCTTGAGCAGTGAAACTTTTCACCACCACTCCATTACTTCAACAAATTCAAATGGCCAGTGTCAAAATAAGACCGAAATCAAATGCTGCAGAAAAGAAACAGCAAGCCAACAATTCATGCAATTTCGTATGCAAAGACCTAAAGGATGGAACTGTGTGATAGACCAAGTTTATAGCAATATATCCAGTGGTGCACCTGTGGGAGAACAATTCTGGATTTCAAACGCACCTCGGAAAATAGCAACAAACGGATCAGACATTGACGATTCTTTTTTTCCCCTTTTCAACTTGTCATGTTTAAACATTGTGATCGTGGAGACTCTTCTCTTTCCAGCAGCATTGTCTAAGGGCTAACACATCGTCCAAGGTAAAAGCTGTCAAATCTTCCATTTGTTCCATTCTTTATAGCAACAAAGATCTCAAGAGGAAACCGAGATGATATCGTGTATTTCATAATGATGCAACCAAAACAATTTCATAGTATCCAAGATCTTCCGAACTGAAAAGAGCTGATATATTTTTCTTCCTCGAGGTTCTGGAAAAAGTTGTGTTGAGTGCCGGCAAAGTTTTCGGTTATGTCCTGTTTCATTCTCATGTTTTAAATCATTTTCTAAACCTTGCAAGGAAACATTTAAATTCACCTAAATAGAAGCCACAAACTGTTTCATGTTCATGATATTTGCAGCTGTATTACCCAATGTTTGAGTGACTCCAATGACCACCAGCTCAGCAGCGGAAAATGAACAGGCTTTAACATAGAAATTTAGTTTCCATAGAAATCTATTCTAATTGGCTACTGAGTTGGAACTGCGAGTGGCAATGTGGAATATGGTTCGACACATCGTAAATATGGCGTGAAAACGATAATGCAGAGACATCCCAGTTTTATACGAAACCAATGTAGCATGCATTTTCTGCATGGTGCCACACTTCGTATTGCAGAGGATAAAAGAGTGTTACAACCTTTTGGCACAGAAGCCGTAATATGTCAAAAATTTGTTACTGGCCACACGTTATTGTAAAACACCCAGCATGTGAGCACTACTTGTCTGGAATGTTGTTTAAAAATATTTTTTAATTTTTTGCACGCAAAACAGCAGGGTTGACAAACTATTTGGGGAGGACAGGCTTCAAACATTGTCAGCCACTTTGTAAAACACCTCTTGGAAAGGTAAAATTGGAATGAATAAAATTGATATCACTACACAGATTTTTTCCTCACCAAGGAAGGAGGTGTCAACTCTCCACCAAATTGGAGTTCTTGTCTTACCACAAAAAAGACAAGAAAATGAAGAATTGATATTGAGTGGCAAATTGCCTGAAAAGTGTAAAAAGCGATTAAAACCACCAATCTAATGATGCCTTGAATCGGGTAAAATAAAAAGTTTTGGCATTCCTGGTCTATTTTCAAGGATCACTGCATACAACACTGTCACTTTCCCACAAAGTTTAAACATACGATGGGTTGAAAAAACGTGAACCATAAGAGCAGTTCTTCAGCAAATTATTGTTTCCAACGTCAAATTCGAGAATTTGATGCTCGTTTCCTGGTTGCGGATTACGCAAAGTTAGGATGATGATTTGGGGAGTTTGCGGCCCGCTTTTCAACTTCCAGGGTCCACAAGTTCCGGAATGTTTGGAGTGGGTGTCTCACATATGGTGTGGTGTGAAGTTGGTAAAGAGGCGCACCCATGCAGGGGCAGGCTGCATGGTTCCAAGTGAGAGCCCCAAAGAGGTTCCAAGGCGCAGAGCCCTATGGAAGAGGACATCTACAAGACAGAATCACTCGGAAGCTTTTGAATTTTCGAAATTTGCGTGTTCATTTTGGCCATAACCTTTGATTTTTTTCATAGTTTCTGGGACCCAATGAAAGTTTCAAATTTTCAAGAAATGGAACGATGATGATGTGAGACATTTCACAATGCACAAATGCTGAGGGCAATTGAAAAGCAGAATATTTTAAAGCCGAGAGGCCCAAGCAGGGGTTAATTCAGACCCAAAGGCACAGCGGCTATCAATTTTTCTTCGGGGTGAATGAATCTGTTGTCCTAGATGTTTCGAGAAAGTTTAACACTTGAGACCATTACGAAAACAGGGGAGATTCTTGGTTTTGTGCCAATGCCCTTTACCCATCAGAACCAAATAGAATTATAGAACTAAACGGAGAACACCGATGAAGCACGTTGGACTAAACAGAGAGCACTGGTGGATGACACTGGAACTAAGTGGAGAATTTGGAACTAAACGGAAAACATTGGTGGACAGAACAACATTGAAGTAAACGTCATTGAACATTGGACATCCCCATTATTAACATTGTTTATAACCCCATGTTGAACATTGAATATCCCCATCGGCATTGAACATTAAACATTCAATGGGAATGTTTAACTAAACATTCCCAAGGTCAACGACATTGAACTAAACGGAGAATTTGAAACAAAACGGATAACACTGGTGAAGGATATTGGAACTACGAGTAAACAGATAATTTGGAACTAAACAAAAAGCATTGGTGAAGGACATTGGAACTAAACAGACAACACTGGTGAAGGATATTGAACGAAATGCCAAATTTGAATATAAACAGGGAACATTTGTGAAAGATATTGGAAAAAAGGGAGAATTTGGAATAAAACGGAAAACCTTGGTGAAGGACATTGTAACAAAAAAGAAAATTCGGAACAAAATGGAGAATAACTGGTGAATAACATTGAACGAAATGGAGAATTTGGAACTAAACTTAAAACTAAACAATATCCATGATTTGCTCCCATATGGAGACAGCAATAATTGCATTTCAACATACTTCTCATATGTAAACAATAAGACATGGAATAGGCAGCATGAAGAAATGCAGTTGAAATTTAAAACAGCACAAAAAGGTTATTTTTGAACTTGGGATTCATCCCTGCCTTTGAAATCCATCAGGATTCATCCTCACTTTCGAAGTCAATTGCCACGGGATAATCCATTTTCTTTATCGATGTAAAAAATCTAGAAAAGGCATCATGTCCAAGGTCGGGCCTGTTAACGAGCAGAGAAGGCATTTTTCGGCACAGTTCTAAAACTGCTGCCTTTGAACATTTCCGGCTGTAAGCTATATCAAGGTGTTTCAGTTTTGGCAGGTTTTCCGGAATAAGAGCCATAGTTTGTTCTCTGAATGTCCCGATGTATGGAATTAAAAGTGTCTCAATATGTGGACAGTTGATGATGATGCTCCTGACACCACGATCACGAACGTAACAGCAGCAGGTTAAGTTAACACTCACCAGCAGTGGATTCGATTTGGCTAATTTCACAACGCCATCGTCATCCAACTTGCAGTAGGATAGGCAAATATGTGTTAGAGATCTGATACCTCCGGAGAACAAGGAACAAAATCCTGATTCTGTCACGTTGCATGCGTCAACAAGAACGAGTGTCTGAAGGTGCTCGAATCGTGAAATTTCCGCAATACTCAAGTCTGTAATTTTTCTGGCAGCAAATAGTTCAAGTGCTGTCAACTGTTTGCAGCGACCAAACAAAACACACGCCTTATCTGATACCTTCGATGCGTTTTTGATCTTCGTCTCTGAAAGCCATGGATGAAAAATGTCGATTATCCTGCCCAGCATGGAATCAGTACACTCATCTAGACTCAAGCTTTTGATGTTGGGAATCTTCGGTGGCATTTTCAACAGAAGATAAACAAATTTTCGGACCACTTCATCCTGCACTTGCAGGCCAAGATGTGACAGTTGTTGCAGTGAGAAAACAGATTCTATACACTTGGATCTCCCGACGAGGCTGAGGGTTAAGTCTAACTTCGTCAGCTTGGGACAACCACCAACCAAAGATTGGAAAGATGCCATGGAAGCAGATTTACAGAACAACACTTCTAACTCTTCCAGCAAATTGCATGATTTGGAGAGGGCAATGAAAATGTTTGAAATATCATCCTGGTCCCTTAAAATTAATTTCTTCAACATGGAAGCATGTCTCACGATATTGATGCATTCCACAGGTGTCCACCCTTTGTGTCCCTTGAAGACCAGAAGTTGATAGAAAATTGGATCCAGGCTAAGTCGCTCCCATTTCAGACAAACTTTGCCAAGTGTCTTCCTCAGTTCATTGATGTTGAAGAATGAGAATATTTTAACCAGTATTTCGTTTGGCAAATCATTTATATTTGGACCATCCTGCAGATTTCGTAGCGTGATCTAAAGAAAAGAAAAAGGGAAAGCAACGAATGAGGTGTTAAAGGGGGCACATCTCCCTTCCATTTTTCTTCCTTCCCATTTTCCAAGCCAGAATTTGACACTCAGCATAAATGGCAGTGCATGCAACGAACATAAAAACCAATGCAGAATGGGATCAGTTATCTTCTACACCTATTTGGAATTAACCAGCAAAAAGTAGGGCTGCTTGTGACATGATTTCTGGGAAAATAAGCCGCCTTTCCATAAATTCCAAGACATTCTTACTCGCTGTGAACAATGACACCAGGCAGTAAGCTGCCACCAGGATGTAGGCTGAGGTAGGGCAGGAAGGTTAGGTCAGATAGAGCTAGCTTGGTCAAAGTTTTCGAAAGAAGAAATGGGAAGATCACGCCTTGTACGCATGCCAATTTCCACTGGGTTTTTTTGACCCACCAGGATGAATTTCCACCATGCACAACCATGTGCAATTTAAATCACACGAAAAAAGACAGAGATCTATGAATAATGTTAGCCATATTTTATTTTCTTTTTTTGCCTCACATGCAGTCAAGATTCTTTCTCTCAACCAAAGCTGTGCCATACTGGCATAAAATTGTAAAACTGTGACGCAATATCGGCCTACAGCATAAAATGAAAATCAACACATGAAAAATTCGGCACCAGCATAAGAACAACTCCAGCAGAAAAGAGAGATGCTCAAGCTACAGCATGACACACACGTGTACAAAGGGGAGGGGTTCTCTCTCAATTATTGTCAGCTGTCTGACTCCTGCCTTTCTGAAAATCTCATGAGATTCACATCAGCACCTTCACATGAAGAGCAATGATATGTGACACCTAACAAATGTTTTTATCACAAACAATAATATCCAAGCCTAAACAGGCACTCTGCTTCCACAAGGCTCTTTATCAGCAAAATTAGCCCGGCTTTACTTTTTTACTGACGATGTGTTGAAAAAGGAACAAATGCACACTCCAAACAATTCAGCACGTGTCAAGTAGTTTAAAAAAATTGAGGCACTGGAAGTGTGATAAGTGGGAGAACATCTTGAACCGACTGGAACACGGCAGACCAATGTGGCACAACGGCGATCTGTTCATGGAGCCTAAAGGTACAATTTCGTGAAGTTGGACGATCTTCGAAAAGAAATTCCGAAAAGGGAATCAGTGACAAAAAAGGTCCAAAAAATAACTAACGAATTGTTTTGAAAGTGATCCACACTTTTCTTCAAAAACTACACAAAAATTAAAGGGCAAATAAAAAAGCAAACTAAATCCTGAATAAAAACAGAGATTGAAGCGACTGTCAAACTTCGGACTTGATTTCATTCCGAAACACATGAAGCAGGATTCGAGAATCTATCAACACAACTGCCCTCGGTGTTCCAAAATAGGAGCTAGAGTGTGGATTCCCAACCAGGCAGATCTGGCCTAAATCCAGGAAAAAGTGAATGAAATGTTAGATATATATATGAAAGGGAATGAAAAATCCGAATCCAACATCTCTCACCTCTTTGAGCTGCTCATCATTTGCTTTTCGCTTCCTTGACACTCTTTCGACCGGTTGTGTTGACTCAGCCTTGACAATAACAGCTGAATCCATGATGGGGTTGCTCCCCACGTGATCACAATCACAATGATATGCTCTTATTTTGCCTCAGATGTTGATTTTTGTGGTGTTTTCTGCTCAGTCATCAACGTCGTTAAATTGTATTCAAGGTCAGAAAAGCAGTTTGAAAAAAGTGCAGAAGTATGATCTGTGACATAAGATAAAAATAGAGCAACCTTCATCACCTCTTCACAAGTGCAGAGTTATGAAAATGCACAAAAATTATTGGATTTTGGTAAAAAATTAGAGCATAAAATTGTTACGACCTCCGAGATATCGAAGCAGGGTCTGCAACACATGGCCATGTAAAGAAGAAATTTTAATTTGCAACAACACCATGGTAATCAAATCCAATTCGTTTTTGTCCAGCACAAACGGTGCGGTCCAGAACGAACCGAAATTCTACCAAGACCGCAACGAAAGCCAATACCGCAGAACAACAGTCTGCACTGTAAAACATCATCCTGACCAAAAATTTCCTGTTGGTTCATTGCGGGGACATACGAGTTCAACAGAACCATGAACCAAAAATTTGATCAGCCATGCCCTTTCATTTTTACAATAGAAGAGAACATTAAAATTTCATCCTTGTGAAATTTTTTTTCGGAACGCAAGTGTGGCTGGAAAAAAGCCCTGATGCTCAGACACTGCCTCATGTCATTTCACAAATGCCTTGTCAGCCTTCCTTCCAAATCATTGCAAAAAAAAAGAAAGATATTGAAGAATTTTACTTGACTGAGAATTTTAATTGGCAACTAATTTATTGCCACAATCATTTCATTGGCGATCTTGCCGCATCCAAAACGAAAAAAAGCAAAAAAAATAAATTCGACAAGAAGCCTGAACCAACCAGTCACTCAAACTGAAGAGTGAATCAAGCCGCCTCAATTGCAAAGTCGTGCCATTCTCAAATCGAGTGTTGGCATGGACTTATCCATAAATATGCAATCAATAACTGGCGCATATCTGTGTCTTCTCACCAATGTGAATTCACAAATTCACCTAACTTGACGCTTTTTGCGTTCGTTGATCTCTCTAAGAATGGCTGTTCCAACATTTACGGTGCCATGGATGTTTTCAATTCAGCTTCTCTTTCGACACATTTAGCATTCCTGTTCTATCTCGAATGCCACCCCTTTTCTGGTTCGGGTTGTGCACTGCAATGTGCGAGCACGGAAGTATTCATCCGGTTCCTTGCTCTTTCTCTACATAAAAATAGCAATCCCATTTAATCTCACACCTGCTTGGATGTCCTCATTGGGGTTGGTTTTTGGCTGCAAGGGGTGGGTCGAACAGAATAATTTTTGAGAAAAAACAATCAGATAAAAACTTTTTTCAATCAAAAGTACTCTCGTGAGACTTCTCTCCGCAGAAATATTCAGATGAGTAACTCACAATCAGGAATGGGATGTACTTATGGCTCTTGGAAAACATTCCACGGTTACCGTACCTATTCTTTGCAAAATTGGTGGAGTGATTTTCAGAGAAACGCCAAACACTATAAACCTCCAAACCAGAAACATCCCCTTGCCATCTCGGCATGTTCTGGAGTTTTTGATTTTTTCACGGCTGGTATTCACTGCAAATTCCAAGGTGCAAATAAGCATGATTTTCTGGAACATCCATCCAAAAGTATTCATGTATTCATTTTATCTCTGTGAATTGTGAAGTGCCACAAAATAGAGCATCCTCATGGAGCAATTTTGTGGAATTGCCGAAAAAATTCAGTTACCTTGTTTTATTAACAGTCCATTGCAAGATGCACATGGATTTTCTTGCAAGCACCCTTAACAGACTTGATACTTTATGGTACGGATTCTTGAATGGCTGCTAAAGCAAAAATAAACAATCAAAATGGTTCGTTTTCTGCCTGCAGATAAAAGTGATGATTATTCATATGTTTGCCTCATCGATTTTCCATAAGTGGAGTAGTTTTCTAATCCGTTGAGCCTTGACAAGAGTATCCCTCATTTAATCATTGGGATATACTACAAAGGCACATTCATGGTCTTCCAACCTCGGAGATAATTCAAGGAAAATCAAGCTTTTCCGAAAACAGTGAATGCAATTAAATTGAAATTAAATTAAAAAAATTACACTGGATGCCTTTAAAATACTTGAATATGGCATATATGAAAAGGTTGTGCCCCATCTGGAAATGCTTGAAACTGGAAAAAATTTGGTGCACAATCGGGACTCACTTTGAAACATTCGTACTTTCATGCGAATTACAATTTGCAAGGTAAAGTGTGGTGACATGGCCAACAAAAGATGACTCAGCTTTTGTGCAAAATTGCCAGATTGTGATGATGATTTTTAAACTAGGACTGTTCCAAAAAAGCCAAAGTTTGATCCTTTTTGGCTGCTAGAGAACGCTCTGGAGATCTAACCCGAAAAAACATGAAACTATTCTTTGATGCATAACAGTCATTCACAGAAATTGCATGAGGGATTTTTTAGAATCAAGAACACATGGGGAAGGATCAACAATTATCTTTCTGTCAGCCAATAGAACACATTTTTCTGTGATAACATTCAGAAAAACTGACATTTTCAGGATAAATTCTTTTAGAGAAACTGGACTTTCATGGTGGGTACAACAATGCTCAGGTGTCGAAGAGTTATCATCTGGAAAGGAGAGTGTTTAGATCTGCGCATTGGGACCAGGCTAGCGAAACAAATTTTAAAAAACAGCATGTGTATCAAGAACCACTGGAGCACAAGTGAAAGATTATTGTGGAGAAATTTACAAGACTCCAGCTCATATGGTATGGCAATTGGAAAAACAGAATAGTATTGATTAAAATGAGGATAATTACCAAAAGCATCTTTCTCGTTTCATTGCCAAAACGATTCAGTGACGCAGGAGTGAGTACTTGTGCCTGAGAAATAACATCAGAATTGACAACGAGACATTTCTCAGGTTCCTTGATATTGAATGAAAATGAAACCAGTTTTGAACGAACAACAAAACAAAATGTGGACATCCTGCCACGTGCATATGTGATCTAACCTCATTTTCACCACCATAAAGATGGTCATAAACACCTTGGTGGGACGCAGCTAGTCCAAAAAGAAACATCTTGATTTTCATCACAAAATTTTCACCATAAAGTTTTAATCGACAGTATTTAGAAAAAAAAGTCACTCCCATCTCCATGTTCCTGATTTGTGACCATCGATCATCAGCAAAATCGAAACACCTGAATTTTTTGTGCAAAAACCATTGGGAATTACACAATCACAATTTTTTATTACTCTACCAATTTCGACCTATAGATAGTAAGAAAATAATCAAATGTCTGTCTTCTCCGATGTTCTGTTTTGTCGAATCAAAAATCCAACTCATCACTATTCACCACACATCATGAAGAACTTGAATGTATATGAGACCTCGAAGTTAATCTTCCATCAAGTTTTGACACAAGCTTTCATGAGAATCGATATTACTTCCTCAGGTGTCTGAAAAAAAAAACAGTTTGATAGGAATACACACACTCGTTACTTGTACCTTGTTTTATGATTAACCTCCCAAAGCTTCAACACTTTCCATCACTTTTGAAACAAACATAACTGAATGCAAAAATCTCTTTTGTTGGTGCCAGTTTGAAGAACTGGAAAAAACCAGTGATTTTGTCACAAATTCTTTACAGGAAGTTTGCAGAATTTTTAAATCGTTTCGAGATTTTATCACAAAATGAGAGTTGGTACCTCACCAATAGTTGGTTTCAAGTTTACTCAAGAATTCAAATTTTTTCATGGTTGTCAGTGGCATTTTTTTTTTATCAAATTTCACGCTAAACTCAGAAACAAAGGCTTTGTTAAATCCAGCATTATCAAACAAAAACGAAAGTTTGGGCCAATTTCTTATGAATGTGTATTTATGAACCCATAAAGTGATTTTTATTTGCATCAGTGCTGTCCTTTATCCGAAAAGTATTAAACAATGGAAGTCATTTGAGTTCCATGCAAATTTAAGATATATACCATTTCTGCAAACCATATATTCGCCTGCATTTCAAAATCATACTAGGGGGCTTCACGCCCTGCGGCCGCCAATCCCCTGTCGGGGCTGCGTCCCGCCTCCGGGAGCAGCGGCCTTCGGCATCTGTTACGGCTCTGCTGACCATTACCATGCGCTTCAATAGATTTAGCCTTCTAACAATCATGATTGTGCATATCTTTTTCGTATTAACCTTTATTCAAAATAAAATTTTTAAGCACGAATACGAAAAAAATTCACAGCGTTTGCTCCAGGGATTAAAGTTGTGAAAATTTTGAAAACTCCCAAAATCAACCCTTTGACAGGCAAAGCAGCAATTTTCAGATTTTCCTGTGTTTAGCGATGAAAAACGGTCCTGATTATCCATATTTTCAAGGCTGCAGGTGGTTTAGCAGTGCTCAATAATTTGTGTCGGTCGGTCGGTCAATCCGTCAGTCAGTCAATGCATCAGGTAAGTTAATTTTATACGAGGGTCGTCCAAGTTGCTCTGACCCTCTATATACTTTTTAGGAAGCCACGCCAAATTTGGGTGTAAAAGGACCATTTTTCATTTCTGCGTGGAGATTCTTTTAAAGCCTTCTGGAAACTGCACTTTGATGCATATGCACAGATTCCATTTTTGCTCAATGTCTGGTTTTTCTCATCTTTTGTGAGTCAAGGCTGCAAATAGCTTTCACCGCTCGAAATCTCTCCCGAAATAGCATACACAAGTTCTATCAATATCTTTCCGTGATTTCCAGATGGCTTTAAAGAATCTCCACGCAGAAATGAAAAATGGTCCTTTTACACCCAAATTTGGTGTGGCTTCCTAAAAAGGATATAGAAATAAGGAATGACAAACAAATAGGTGATTTCTGGCCTGGAGGTTGGTTAGAGCTTGTGCAACTTGAACGACCCTCGTATACTTCTAATGAGTTAGGATGCTTTGCTGACATACAGTCAGGGCCATCCCGAACAATATTCCACCATACGAGTATAATCGACGGTCATTCCGGCTTATTAATGCCAGAATGCTATCAAAAGCAATAGTGAGGCTCTCGTTAGGCCCT
>JASGXE010006806.1:0-23240 GCA_030068105.1 Sinentomon sp. SZTP_YWyxl | reverse complement strand
CACAGATTCCGGCCTGTAGTGCTGGGATTGGGTGTGCCCTTTGTTAAAGGCCAGGACGACCACCGATGATGTTGAACCAAGACACACCTTGATTGAAAGACATGCTCTTATCCTGCCATCTGCATTGAATTGCGGGAAACAAGATCTTTAGTTTCAATTTCTGCCGCATCTCGTTTGTGCGCTTCATACGGAGTTAAAAGGCCAATCGGTTGCAGTTGTTGTTTCGAAGTTTCTCGTTTTTTCTTCAAAGAAATTACCATTTCCGTGTGTGCGCATGTGTTTTGTTTGACACGGCACAAAATGTTGGTCACTTTTCGGCAAAATGAATATAAAATTCAGGTCAGATGAAGGTCTCAAACAAATATATGGGGACGGACGCGATTCGTGTCTCGATTCGCTTGGAAAAGTTGAAACTGTCTGGTGGGTGCCAACAACAATTCCGCACTTTTCGTATCGAAAACGGAAAATGCTCTTCTGCCTTCGGTGGAATTGTCAATCAGTTATCTTCTTCCTGTAATTTACAAACAGTATTTTGACTGTGCGAAAGATCGCCAATTTTCGCTACATCCATGAATGAAGGTGGTTGCCACAAGGTCGCGTCAGCATCGGCGATTGCTCAGACTTTGTTTCATCTCGCAAGAACTTGTTTAAGTTCATGTTTTCCACGAGAAGTGGAAATCGGACGGAATAACTGCATCCAGGGATCTTATTCTAAATTCAGAAGCAAGCAGCTTCCAATTATAAGCTAGCAGCTTCTTATGGAGGACGATTTTGGCCAGGTTTGGAAGCAGGCCGCTGGTAGGATGAAAAGCAGGACAAAAGTATTTTTTCTCAAATTGCTGACCGAAACGCTCTGAAACAGACGCGTGAAGGCGAAGAATCAAGTCACCTTCATTCGCTGCAAATATAGTCCAGTCGGGAGGTCATTGGACTGCAAATTCAAAAGTGCCGGGTTCAAATTCTGGTGAGGCGAAAATTTTTAAATTGTTGTTCATTGAAATTTGGTTGACCAAAAAGTACAGAAAAAAACACATTCGCAAAACACATTCGCTTCATGTCGTGTTCAAAACTTCTCCAATCAAGGCTCTTTCCAGCTTTCCTCCTTCTCCAGCACCCGACCTCACCAACACACCCAAAACACACAGAAATCATTCCCCTCTGCCGCATCAGCATTGTCACCAGTCAACAATTTTTGATCTCCATTTCGGATCCAAATGCATCCAGAAGTCGATTCTCTGTTTCAACTCCGTATGAAGCGCACAGACGTGCAGCGGACGGCAGCGGAAGCTCGCATCTTGTTTCCTTCGATTCGCTGCTTAGATCATGTCTTTCTATCAAGGTGTGTCTTGGTTGAACCTGCCTTTTTCTTTTGTTGTGTCCATTTTTTCTGAAAATTGCACTGTTTTACAGCAGCACATTTTTACGAGAAATTATCACTTTACAGTGTATTTCCATGGAATAATGAAATAACCTCGAAAAAAACCAGGGGTAGGTACCCTTTATCGAAGGCCAAGAGGACCAAATTAACCCGTGTGCACTCACTAATGCCAGTTTTTGTTCAGTTTCTTTGTGGCAAATTTCTGAGATAAATTTTGATTGCTTGTCATGTGAAGAATCCTTCCTGAAAATTTGGTTTGACAGAGTCGATAATGAAAATTTTCCAAAATCAAAGGGGCCCAATGCCCATTCTGGAATTTTGGGGCATAAAAGGATGGTCGGGCATTTTTTGTCACTGGTTAAGTTTGATTAGTACGGTATGGTCCTCCGCGGGAATTTAATTGTGAAATTTTGGATGTCAATTTATGGGAAAGCCTGTACTAAATATATGTGTACAAAACAGGGGAATTTTTCGTTTCTTCAACCTCGCATCATATGTAGGATACCTAGTGTTCCAGCAGCACATACCTAACGTTTGCGCCTGTTCTAATCAGAACTCCGCAGAAGCGAAGTTGGGATGGTATTTGGATAAAGAATCGACAAAGGATAAAACTTGGATGGGAGACCTTCATTGTACCTATCTGTCATGGTTGTGCCGCTGGAAGGGGGTTTAGTGGCCAAGCCCCTCGTCCTTTACATGGGACATTAAGGAAATAGTCCTGTGTGCAGCTTCACACTGAGCACATTGAAGGACACATAGTTCCAGGTTGAAGATATACTTGGCAGATTACACTACAGAGAAGCCACATTATCATAAGCCACATGTCTCCGCGCTCTGCATAGTATGACTCTAGTCGGGAAATCCTGGTCGTTATGTGTACATATACTGAGCCGAGGCGTTTTCATTGAATACAGAGTGGAATTGTGCTACGATTATGGGGCATTGGTCTCTTTGCTAGTTCAATTTGCACAACAACGTTTGTGCCGAGCCATCAACAGTTTACCTAACTGTTAGTTTATGATGGCAAATGATAATGACGATGATGTTGATGCACTCTAACTGATTCGTGCGATGATTGTTGTTGTTGAAGATTGGACAACAATTCTCGGTAGGCTAGTGGTGCAGAAGTATGGTCACAACGTGCAATTATTTTTTTTGTCAAACATGTGGTTACAAGATATTTGGGTCAAATATTTAGCTGTGTAAAATTTAATTGGATTCAGAAAAAATGCAAGAGTGTAAAATTCTAATTTTTTTTTAAAAAGATTATACATTCAATTTTGCAATCAATGCATGTGAACTGACGCTTACCTGTACCAGCTGATGTGTGGCACTCTTTCCTCATAGTGGTATATATACAAATATTTAGCTGTGTAAAATTTAATTGGATTCAGAAAAAATGCAAGAGTGTAAAATTCTAATTTTTTTTTAAAAAGATTATACATTCAATTTTGCAATCAATGCATGAACTGACGCTTACCTGTACCAGCTGATGTGTGGCACTCTTTCCTCATAGTGGTATATATACAAATATTTAGCTGTGTAAAATTTAATTGGATTCAGAAAAAATGCAAGAGTGTAAAATTCTAATTTTTTTTAAAAAGATTATACATTCAATTTTGCAATCAATGCATGAACTGACGCTTACCTGTACCAGCTGATGTGTGGCACTCTTTCCTCATAGTGGTATATATACAAATATTTAGCTGTGTAAAATTTAATTGGATTCAGAAAAAATGCAAGAGTGTAAAATTCTAATTTTTTTTAAAAAGATTATACATTCAATTTTGCAATCAATGCATGAACTGACGCTTACCTGTACCAGCTGATGTGTGGCACTCTTTCCTCATAGTGGTATATATACAAATATTTAGCTGTGTAAAAAATTGGATTCAGAAAAAATGCAAGAGTGTAAAATTCTAATTTTTTTTAAAAAGATTATACATTCAATTTTGCAATCAATGCATGAACTGACGCTTACCTGTACAGCTGATGTGTGGCACTCTTTCCTCATAGTGGATGTACGAGTATTTTCCTCCTGAAAAATTCATCTGGTGTCCACATAAGTCAAATGATGGGAATTCTTGCATCAAAAGCTGATCCACTTGTCACATCTCATGAAGTGTTGAAATTTCACCGGTGCTGAAGTAGGTACCTAGGTACAGAAAAGAATTTCAGTAGATAAAGATATAGCCAGGAAGATCACCAGGTGTTCATGACTGAAGAATTTTGAGGACATTATTGTTATTTTAACTAAATATTGGCATTCATAAGCAGCATCCCTTCAGATCAGCATTCAGGGCAGGATTAAGGTGAGGTTGGAATGAAGAATGCAGGTCACAAGAATAAATCTTTGTTTTTCATATTTCCTACGTGTAGCAAAACCAGACATCAGGATATGGTCAGGTAGAAATCATGCATGACAGAAAATTCACATCAGAATATACACTATTGTTTCCTTTTGAAAATGGGTATCCGATGTTCTTGTTGGGATTTGGGTGAGATTGGAAAGAGGAATGCTGGTCAAAAAGAGAGTAAACATCAACACTTCACCTCTTCTCTTCTTTGACAAATACCGACAGTCATAAGAATGGGGGAAGGAAGAAATGGGATATGCCGGTTATTTAAAAATTTGTCAGAATGTTCCTGTTACCTATTTTTTTTAGTTTCAGATACTACCTAGGTGTTGAGTTCAGGATTTGGGTCACCCAGATCAAAATGAGAAAAGATCAATATTTCACGTCTTCTGGTCTCGCACAATTTAGGCATCAGGATCTGGCAAGGGAACATCTGAATGCTTTCTTTTATTTCCTCCTGAAGAGTTGTTTGAGTGGGGATTTGGGTAAGTTTGGAAGAAGGCATGCAGGGTAAAAAAAAAGATCGAAAAGAATAACAATACCTACTGACCCTTTTCTCATCTCGAAAAAAAATGTTGTCATCAGGTTACTACAGGGTATGATAGAAAATGTGGCATTTGGGTTTCAAAGAATGTTTTTTTATTTATCTGAAGATATACCGATATTCAGTGTTCATATTTGGATTTGGGTGAGATTGAGAGGATGTGTGTGGGTCACAAAGGAAGAAAAGAACATCAAAAGTTCCTTTTGTGGCTCTCGAGCATTTTTGTTATCAGAATGGGGTGAGCCAGAAACTAGTCATACAAGTTTCAAAAAAAGTTGTTTTAGGTAGTCTAAATTATTCATCGTTGGCAACTTTCAGGCCAGTAGGTGCAGGATCGGACTTGCGCTTGTCAGGGAAAAAAATATGTGTTTAAACTTGAGCTTTTTAAGTGGCCAAAAGCTCTGCGATTTGGCAGAAGTGTGAACACTTGATTTTTTAAAAGATTTACAGGGTGGCCCAAACGTACCGAAATGCGAAATATTTTGTTCCTCCTCATTAAAGTTATGAATGTATTTTTCTCCAAAATGGCCTCTGATTTGTTGAGTATAAGAGAAAGGAACAGCCGATGGAGCCACCAACCCCATAATTCTGGTTGAAAATTGCTTCAATTGGTTTGATTGCAAAATAAGCTGATAAGTTTTTTTTTTCATTTCTCCCCTATGGCGTGGTTTTCATGGACTGCATTTTTTTTTAGTCTGCTTTGTGCTGGCCTGATTGACAGGCTTCACGTTTTGTGCGTGCAGACACGCACAGTGTGAATTTGTCTCCCATTTGGCAGGGACGACGTTTCAAGTTTCGTTCGGGGAAAGAATGTTATCAGTTTACAACCCAGTATGCGCCTGCCCTGCCCTGCCACAGCCCACTGAATAGCTATTAATGGGTGTAGAAGCACCAGACTCAAGTGGAGAAATACGGTTGGACCACTTGGCACGGGTTCTTGGGTCAGCAGACCCCCAGAAGCGGAAGACATTTTTGAAAATTTAACGATCTTTTTGGTGCAATAATGGGGAAACAGAGGTTGATTTCACAGAATTGGAGCTAAAATTACAGCCAGAGCACCCAGAGCTGGTCTGGTGATATCAGGGGAAATAATTGTTGACAAGAAGGGGTCGTTGACTTTCTCACACGCCATAAATGTGGCCCTTTTTGATGAGGCATTAAAATCAAAATTTGGAGAAAAACCTAGCATGCCTACCTAAATCATGAAAGTTCATAATTCCATCCGTGGAAGCAGTGCTCTGCTTTAAAAGATGGTTTGATGTAGAAAATTGATTGCAGTTTCTGGGGGACGGAGCCCCCCAGATGCTGAAGAAATTTTGAAATTTAGGCTTCATTTTCGGTGCTGAATTTGTGTAAATAAAATCTGGGCCTGCAAATTTTTATTAGATTTTAATAATTATGGCATCAGAGATAATATTCACATATCTCTTTGTTGATTTTTGAGCCAAGGTTATGTAACCACATCTTTTTGCAGACATTAGATAAGACTGGATATGACAGTAGGTAGATACCTACCTAGTACAGAAGTATCACAGTTGCAGTGTATGTTTGCCTCAGAGAAAAAAATGGGAAAGAAGGAAGGCAATTAATTATTAAATATGAGGTGCTATTCACACACAACATATATGGTGAGTGCTTGCTTTGAGAAGGAAAAAATTCCTATCTTTTTCTACTGATGACTGCCTCATAAAAAGGGGTTTCCTCATAGTGGTATATATACAAATATTTAGCTGTGTAAAATTTAATTGGATTCAGAAAAAATGCAAGAGTGTAAAATTCTAATTTTTTTTAAAAAGATTATACATTCAATTTTGCAATCAATGCATGAACTGACGCTTACCTGTACCAGCTGATGTGTGGCACTCTTTCCTCATAGTGGATGTACGAGTATTTTCCTCCTGAAAAATTCATCTGGTGTCCACATAAGTCAAATGATGGGAATTCTTGCATCAAAAGCTGATCCACTTGTCACATCTCATGAAGTGTTGAAATTTCACCGGTGCTGAAGTAGGTACCTAGGTACAGAAAAGAATTTCAGTAGATAAAGATATAGCCAGGAAGATCACCAGGTGTTCATGACTGAAGAATTTTGAGGACATTATTGTTATTTTAACTAAATATTGGCATTCATAAGCAGCATCCCTTCAGATCAGCATTCAGGGCAGGATTAAGGTGAGGTTGGAATGAAGAATGCAGGTCACAAGAATAAATCTTTGTTTTCCATATTTCCTACGTGTAGCAAAACCAGACATCAGGATATGGTCAGGTAGAAATCATGCATGACAGAAAATTCACATCAGAATATACACTATTGTTTCCTTTTGAAAATGGGTATCCGATGTTCTTGTTGGGATTTGGGTGAGATTGGAAAGAGGAATGCGGTCAAAAAGAGAGTAAACATCAACACTTCACCTCTTCTCTTCTTTGACAAATACCGACAGTCATAAGAATGGGGGAAGGAAGAAATGGGATATGCCGGTTATTTAAAAATTTGTCAGAATGTTCCTGTTACCTATTTTTTTTAGTTTCAGATACTACCTAGGTGTTGAGTTCAGGATTTGGGTCACCCAGATCAAAATGAGAAAAGATCAATATTTCACGTCTTCTGGTCTCGCACAATTTAGGCATCAGGATCTGGCAAGGGAACATCTGAATGCTTCTTTTATTTCCTCCTGAAGAGTTGTTTGAGTGGGGATTTGGGTAAGTTTGGAAGAAGGCATGCAGGGTAAAAAAAAAGATCGAAAAGAATAACAATACCTACTGACCCTTTTCTCATCTCGAAAAAAAATGTTGTCATCAGGTTACTATAGGGTATGATAGAAAATGTGGCATTTGGGTTTCAAAGAATGTTTTTTTTATCTGAAGATATACCGATATTCAGTGTTCATATTTGGATTTGGGTGAGATTGAGAGGATGCATGTGGGTCACAAAGGAAGAAAAGAACATCAAAAGTTCCTTTTTTGTGCTCTCGAGCATTTTTGTTATCAGAATAGGGTGAGCCAGAAATTAGTCATACAAGTTTTAAAAAAATTGTTTTAGGTAGTCTTAATTCATCGTTGGCAACTTTCAGGCCAGTAGGTGCAGGATCGGACTTGCGCTTGTCAGGGAAAAAATATGTGTTTAAATTTGAGCTTTTTAAGTGGCCAAAAGCTCTGCGATTTGGCAGAAGGTGTGAACACTTGATTTTTTAAAAGATTTACAGGGTGGCCCAAAAAACGTACCGAAATGCGAAATATTTTGTTCCTCCTCATTAAAGTTATGAATGTATTTTCTCCAAAATGGCCTCTGATTTGTTGAGTATAAGAGAAAGGAACAGCCGATGGAGCCACCAACTCCATAATTCTGGTTGAAAATTGCTTCAATTGGTTTGATTGCAAAATAAGCTGATAAGTTTTTTTTTTCATTTCTCCCCTATGGCGTGGTTTTCATGGACTGCATTTTTTTTTAGTCTGCTTTGTGCTGGCCTGATTGACAGGCTTCACGTTTTGTGCGTGCAGACACGCACAGTGTGAATTTGTCTCCCATTTGGCAGGGACGACGTTTCAAGTTTTCGTTCGGGGAAAGAATGTTATCAGTTTACAACCCAGTATGCGCCTGCCCTGCCCTGCCACAGCCCACTGAATAGCTATTAATGGGTGTAGAAGCACCAGACTCAAGTGGAGAAATACGGTTGGACCACTTGGCACGGGTTCTTGGGGTCAGCAGACCCCCAGAAGCGGAAGACATTTTTGAAAATTTAACGATCTTTTTGGGTGCAATAATGGGGAAACAGAGGTTGATTTCACAGAATTGGGAGCTAAAATTACAGGCCAGAGCACCCAGAGCTGGTCTGGTGAATATCAGGGGAAATAATTGTTGACAAGAAGGGGTCGTTGACTTTCTCACACGCCATAAATGTTGGCCCTTTTTGATGCAGGCATTAAAATCAAAATTTGGAGAAATACCTAGCATGCCTACCTAAATCATGAAAGTTCATAATTCCATCCGTGGAAGCAGTGCTCTGCTTTAAAAGATGGTTTGATGTAGAAAATTTGATTGCAGTTTCTGGGGGACGGAGCCCCCCAGATGCTGAAGAAATTTTGAAATTTAGGCTTCATTTTCGGTGCTGAATTTGTGTAAATAAAATCTGGGCCTGCAAATTTTTATTAGATTTTAATAATTATGGCATCAGAGATAATATTTCACATATCTCTTTGTTGATTTTTGAGCCAAGGTTATGTAACCACATCTTTTTGCAGACATTAGATAAGACTGGATATGACAGTAGGTAGATACCTACCTAGTACAGAAGTATCACAGTTGCAGTGTATGTTTGCCTCAGAGAAAAAAATGGGAAAGAAGGGAAGGCAATTAATTATTAAATATGAGGTGCTATTCACACACAACATATTATGGTGAGATGCTTTGAAGAAGGAAAAAATTCCTATCTTTTCCTACTGATGACTGCCTCATAAAAAGGGGTTTCTGAGCCCACCCCATCTGCAAACGTGGAACGCATGAGATGAATTGTATTGATTGTTCAGTTCATTACGAGGGGTAACACTGTTCCGATTAATATTCTATGCGTGTGGATCTAATCTGATGAAAATCAACAGACGGTGCACCAGGAAATTTTCTTTATTTCTTTATTTGTTTTAAATTCCATGGAGCAATTATGGAAAGTCATAGGCCTAACCATTTCGCAACATTTTGGACAGTGCTTCACCAAATGTTTGATGATGAAACATAAGGCAAGAATAGAAGTTGAAACAAATCAGCTCAAATAGATCATACCATTTTGATTGTAGGTAATTCATTAGACATGGAAAGTAGGTAAAGTTAGAAATGGACCACAAGTTCCCGCGCCGAAGCGGTTAAGTTGATTCTTCAAGTTTTTTTTTCTATGGTTTTTCAAATTTTTATTATCATTTTTATTCAATTCAACAATGAATTAAGAGGAAGGTAAGATTGTGTCAACATCGATTTTCATATTCAGACAAGTCCAAATCTCACAGCACCACTGCTGAGTGGAGTGGATGGATAGGTATGGGGAAGATGTGATGAAACAAAAGGTGGAAGAGCATGAGGGTGTCATCAATGGGAAAGAGAAAGGGCTCATGCGTTGTTACGAATTGCAAGCGAAGTAAGCCTGTGCTTGATAAGGGACAAGTTTTTTTCCTCTGCTCTGATAATTTCAACATTTCAGATGTTATAGGTACAAAGTCCATTACAAATGAAAATGTACTGATACATGAAGGAAAATCTGGCAACACTTTTGTGCAGCGAGAGAGCAATAAAAGGATTAATCGTGACACCCATTTAGGATTTTTTTCATGTCCCTACCTTGAAATTTTAATACTTTTTTATTTTTTAAGAATTTTTTTATTAAAATACATAGGTACGAGCAAGCATAGTAGCCTAAATATTCAAAGAAGTGAGGACTCTAGCATAAGTACCGACCTCCCAGCTTAAATGTTTAGCATAGGTAATGAGCAGTAACAGCACAGACTTTTTCTGGTGGTGGTTTGTTCATTTTGGCAACGTTTTTAATGTTTTTAGCAGGAATTTGCATGCAGTTTTTTCAGGCCTCTGCCGAATGTATTCTGAATTATGACACCAATTTATTATCCTTTTTATCTATGTCTTTACATACCAATTTTAGTCTTATTTTTTGCTCTTTTTGAGACTTTTTTTCGAAAATACAGACGAGCAAACAAAAGTAGATAAAATACTCCAGGAAAGAGTGGACTCTAGGCCTGGTTTCTGGGCCCCACCTACTTAAATCAAGGTAGGGCCTACTATTGGCGGGCAGTGGCAGCACAGGCTTTATTCTGGCGTTTTTCATTCTTGCAAATTCATTCATGCAATACAGGAAGGTACTTTATGTTTTATCAAACAGGAATTTAGATGCAAATGTGTTAATTAGCATAGGTACCTATTGATAACCATGTGTGTTTCAACCAACCTCGCAGTAGTCCAAAATTGCAGCTTCCATCCAATGATAATGGAAGAACAATAATTTGAAAGATCCATTCCACAGTGGCATGATGAACAAAGTAATGTCAAACTGGGTGAAGAAAAGTTTGCCATTTGACCATTGGCATCAATCAATCAATTTGCCATTTGACCATTGGCATGTCACAGATCGGTTTGTAAAAAATGCCTGGATGAAAATGAAACATAATGATTGCAGCATTTCATTTTGAAAGACAAAAAAATAAAAAAAAAGAAAGAGAAACAAATGAAGAATGACTGTAAAACAGAAAATAAAATGTCATGTTGGCCCAGTAGGTACCTACCTATCTGAGATCTATTTTCTATGCCAAGGCACCTATTTTTTGGTTTTGCAAAATTATTGGTTGTTTTTGCAATTTATAGATATAAAAAATGAACGAAAGCAAAAAATGGTGCAAAACATGCAGATATCATTCGTAAATTCTATTCAGCCACCCAGAAAAAATGCATGAAATTTGTTTTCTTGACGAATAGGGGAATGCATGAATGCAAGATTTGCCTGCCTGGTAACAAAAAAGTGATCTCCAAAGAAATAATTTAGTTGGGAGATAAATAAATTCAGGGGTAAAGAGGGTGAAAGCAGTCAAGCTGCTTATTGTCATCCAATAGTGCTGCGAAAGATAGTGGGTAGCCCAAAAAGTGAGCAGCAACGGATGAGAATAAAAATAAAATGATGATGCAAGTAGGTAGCTATGTCACTTCTCATTGACATTGGGGTAGAAGATGCATCGGGCTGGGGGGAACACTGGCCGAAGCCAGTTGGAGTTGGATGCCTATCCGCGGTATTTGGTTGGGAGGAGGTTAATCCCCCACATCCGATGCCCAATCATGGTACTCAGACGGATTGGGCAGGCCTGAGCAGGTGCCCATTTTGATTTTTTTTTGGTGGGGGCTAACATAAAAAAAACTTATGTTGGCTCAGAAAGTTGAATATAGGAAGTCATAGCATGTAAAAAGCAGCAGAGATGATGATGACGGAAGGGCACAGCTGGGACAGGGTTGGGCATAGGGGGGGGGGGTAGGGGGGGTTACCCCCTGGCCTTCGGCCGAGGTTACCCCCCAAGCCTTTTTCCGACGGTACCCTTGGCCGAAGGCCAAGGGTACCGTCGGAAAAAGGTGGGAAAAGAGTCCTGGTGTGTGTGCAGGGCACACAACAGGACTTCAATAGGAGCAACATTGTTTCTTTGTACTTTCTGTTTTGATTCCACTGCCGGAAAAAGGCTAGGGGGGGAATGTTGCTGTCAAAGTCCTTCCTGGTGTGTGCCCTGCACACACCAGGAAGGACTTCAATAGCAACATTCTGTTTCTTTTGTACCGACTTCCTTTTTGATTCCCCTGCCGGAAAAAGGCCAGGGGGGGTAACCTCGGCCTTTGGCTCAGGTTACCCCCTAACCTTTCTCCAAGGGTACCTTTGGCCAAAGTCCTCGTGTGTCCTGCACACACCAGGAAGGACTTCAATGGCAACATTCTGTTTCTTTTGTAATTCCTGTCTTGATTCCCCTGCCGGAAAAAGGCCAGGGGGGGGAAACCTCGGCCTTTGGCTCAGGTTACCCCCTAGCCTGTCTCCAAGGGTACCTTTGGCCAAAGTCCTCGTGTGCCCTGCACACACCAGGAAGGACTTCAATAGTAACATTCTGTTTCTTTTGTAATTCCTGTCTTGATTCCCCTGCCGGAAAAAGGCTAGGAGGGGGGGGTAACCTCGACCTTCGGCCGATGTTACCCCCTAGCCTTTTTCCGAGGGGACCCTTGGCCGAAGTCCTGGTGTGACCCTTGGCCGAAGTCCTGGGGTCCTGCACACCCCAGGACTTCAATAGCTACATCGTAGCCATAGATGATGAAGTTGAACAGCTTCGGTGGTCGCTGAGTTGCCTGTGTTTGGCCGCGCATTGTCGCTAGCATCGCAACACGCTGGCCGCTTGGTTCCTTTTCGCACGCTGCGGATAGAGTTTTCTCGGAGGAGACTTTAGATTTTTGTCATTATTTTGAAAACTGTCCGTCCGATTTTCACGAAATTTATATTTTTGGAAAGCGGAAATAATAATTAACATGCACGTGCAATTTTCTCGCAGAAATCGATTTTCTTGGATCGTCTGCGTTAAAGAAAAAAAAAACGAAAACAAAAATTTAAAAATGTCTGCATGAGTTCGGTTAACCTGAATCACTTTCCAGATACTTTTGAGAGTTTCCTCGCCGCTTTTGCCCTTTTTCCGGCATTCAGTTCCTTGAAGAGTTGCTTCGTCTCGAAGAAAAACCTGCACCGAATGTAGACACGGCGAGCTTCGCCAGCAAAGCCATGGAATGTTCGACAAGGAAGATGCAAAGCATGGGGCGCAATCAGTGAAAGGCTCAGCTTTTTTCACCAAGTAACCGCACAAATGGAATATTATGCTGTCTGTGGCCATGCAGCCGTATAGACTGCATTTTTTGCAAATTTGCAATAAAACTGAGATGTGGGGGATATTGAAGTTCTTCGTTCTTGTTGAAATTCAGGCTCCCTGCCCTCACAGGTTCCCTCCATTGTCGCTTTGAAAATTGTTAATATCAAAGTGTTCTGTAGGTATAGCAAAAGTTAACTGAAAATGCCGGCTTTGGACTCGAATTTGAAGCCAATGGAAAAGATCAGCTGCCAGGACAAAAAAATCGGAGGTTCGCGGTCTGTCACGAAAAGGGTCAATTTTATGGGGTGTTGGGCTCTCAAAATGGTTTTTCAAGATTCGATGAACATTCACAGACCATCAGTGCATTTTGTGCGGCTGCTTTCTTGGGCTGATGACAAAGGCTCTGTCGGAGACTGCAAATGAATGGGGAATTATAAAAAAATGGCTTTTTATGACAATGACCACTCGCCTGCATTTGAGATGAATTTAACCGAATTTCCTCAGAAAGCTTTACATCATCAAAGATGACAATTCCGGCCCTTCGAGTTGCGCCGTCCTCGTCCCATAGGCATCCTTCATGGATTTCAGGGCTTTTTCATTTATTCCAAAGGAGCACATCAGACCTTGAGTCAGACCGCGAAGCAGGGATGTAGAAGGCAGAGGGAGCAGTCCGTGGATGTGACAATGTCTGTCGCCTTTTGGAAATTTTATATTGAAAATCACGCAGTCAAGAAGAAACTCATCGTCGTAGCGCATTCCAGATGCACTTTTTGCGAATTGCTTCTTCAGAAACATGTTCACAATGATTTGCTCTTAGCGAGGCTAGCCACTGATCGCTCGGCATTTGCATTCAAGGCGTTCATTTTTCAGTTGCCGAATTTCCTGCACCAAAGCGTCATTTTCGACTTTCGCCTCAGTAAGCCTGTTTTCTGCGCTTTGAAGTGTACGTTTGACCTTGTCCAATTCTTGCGAAAGCACTTGAACTTCGCACGATTTCGAAAAATAGCTGTGGTCAGAGGTACTACTCCCTTGACCAAAACTGGGACCATCCAAAACTGAGAGGGTGGGTATCGACGGTTCCTTTGGCGTGTCATCAGAAACGGTAACTTGCGAAAATGCCTTCGCTTTTTTCGAATCACGAATGCTTGCTGAATCATCTCGTTTTCTTTCCGAAGACTTTCTTTTCTTTGGAGAATGTTGAGAGATATATGACGGCAGATTTGGAAACACATGCGGCACTGCGTCTGTTGCCAGTTTTGGCTTGCCCCGCGGCAGTTCTACTTTTTCGCCAGCAACAACAAATTGCGCGATCACTTGTTATGATTAAACTTGATGAAAAGTGCTTCTCGCAAATGCACGATTTGTTCGAAAGGGCTATATCTTTTCGAGGAATTGCTTTTTGCCATTTCTCAAAAAGTTCAGGACTTTTTGGAGGTCGAAAAAAACTGATTTTGGACAGCGACTTGTCATATCCGGAGGCTAGCCTGGCACGAAACAGGAAGGCATTTCGTCGACTCGGATCATCCACCACCAAGAACACAAAGCAGCAGAAACGCAAGAACCCGAACGACAGACTGGTGACAGCGAGCATGCAGAGCACGACGAACACACCTTGGAGACTGACCGAGTATGGGCGACACAGGCAGCACATGATGGAGGGAGCAAGAAGAGGCGGCCGCACCGTTCGTCCTGAGAATCGCAACAGTCAACCTGAGTCAACAGAGCCTGTGGAGGAGGTTCAGAGAACAACATTGCACACTTGGATGGGTTGGGTGGGGTGTGAATCATCAAAAACACGGACAAAGCGCTCATGTCTGATCAGCGTCAAAAGCTTCAGTTGTTCCTTTTCCCGTCTTGTTTCGAACGACCTGCGCTCTGGCGGGAGTCTCCTTGAACTACGAAATTTCACAATGGCGGTCTCAGCTGTTCAACTTCATCATCTATGGCTACGGCTACATTCCGTTTCTTTTGTACTTTCTGTTTTGATTTACAGAAAATGGTAAAATGAAAAAAAAACTCATCCAGAAAGTCGTGTCTGACAGTTATTTCCTTGCTCCATCTATTGCGACTGCAAACCCTCCAGGATAAGCGAAAAAGGACCTGAAATGTCGTAAAATGGCATCTGAGGACCCCTAATTTTTCAAAAAAGCTGCAGCTTTTGGGGGACGCTGTCCCCCAAACCCCCTGCCGGGGGCGCTGCCCCCTGGACCCCCGCTGGGGGGCACAGCCCCCCACACCCACCATGCTGGGGGGTGCCGCCCCCCAGACCCCCTGCACTTTCGGTGCCCTACCCCCCCCCGTCGTAGACCTCTTTACCCCCCTCTAAGGTACCCTACCTTGCCCATCCCTGAGCTGGGAAGTTCCCTACTGAAAGAAAATAAAACTGGGGGTAGGGGCATGTTTTTTTTTAGTTGGGTGCCACAGGCATTAAAGCCATTGGACAGTGGTATCCCCGGTTCTGAGCCAAGGTAGCATGTAAAATTTGAACCATCAATGATATTAAAACATGGATTGCGGAAGCAAACCATCAGTGCAGAAATGGCATTGTCATTGGAATGAGATTTTCAAGTTATACGCAACCCAAAGTGGGTTTTGTCAGAATAGATGACCGCGGTGGCAAAAAAATAGAATAATAAAAACAACAGGTAACAACGAACCACATTCCAATGAAATGCCAAACAACACATTCCTTACAGATAAATGATCTCTGATGAGAAAGCATGTTGTGGGAAATATCAAGATAAATGCCTTGGTAGGTAGGTACCTAATTGCTGAAGAAGAGAAACCTGACAAAATTTTTGATACAGTGATGGTGGGATCAGAGCTGCAAAGTCGTCTGGAGACCCGGGGCACGGATTTTTGAGCCTGGTCATATTTTGGAAAAGAGTTTGTTTTTCCTCGCCAGCACATTTCGGTCCCGGTTGAAAATCGAAAAGAGCTTTTGTTTGCAAGCCAGCCCATTTCGATCCACGTTGGCTCTCATCCATTCAAGGGAGCATTGCTCCCGTGTTCTCGACTTTTTGCAACCCTGGGTGGGAAATTAAAAATCACAGGACCTCAACACTGGCCCTGAGCATCCAGCTCAGCCTCTCTCGACATCGATTCAATACATCATTGAAAAATGGAAACTCCCCTCAGCCTTCTTCTCACAGCAAGGGACAGTACAGCCCAGCACCCCCAGTGCTGAAGTGAAAGGTGAAGTCATCAGAGTCAAACGTCACCGTCTTGTGTTGCACAGCCTCAACTGCATACCTACCTAAATGCTGCATCGAATAAGAGGATCCCATGCTGTTGTTGGCGAGCTGGGCCAAGTGCAAGTGGTTGTTGTGGGGAGCAAAGATAATAGTTATTTTTATGTTGTGGCACGATGTCTACATCGGAGGTGGGTAACATTTTACGCTGGCAAGGTTGGCAACATTGACATGAAAAGCAGTGCAGCAAACAAATCGAATTGCAGTGATCAGGTTGAAAAAACTTGAAAAATAGGTGCAGGTCTGATACTGTCATGTCTTTTTGTATTTTGTTTTTACAAATTAGAAAATTCCTTTTTTAAAAAATATGAAAAATATTTTTCCAACCTTGCAAAACAGATTAACCTGCAATTTTGAACCCTCAGATCCAAAAATTCCGTCGGATGACGGTTGGATGCAGGTAACTCGATAAAAAACAGGAAGGCCCACCTTCCTGAATATTTCAGAAATGGAACAGAATGAAAATGTTTTACAATTTCTCATCACAAACAAAAGTTTTATTTCGGCATTTTGTTCCTATTATAGAGAAAAAAAAACAAAAAAAAAAATAATGTTGGCCTAAACTGAATGTTTATCAATTCCATTGGAATTTCTCCTTGTTCATCAATCTGCAAAACACAACGAGGAATGTGTGAAATACGCACTTAATCGTAATCGTGTAGAATAAAAATTTTACATTTTCAAAGGTATTGCACAGAAAGACGAATCAGGTCTTTGTTCCCAAAAATTACAGAAAAATTCAGAGTTTGGTCCAATTCTGTCACAAATTGCTCGAGCTGTGGTCTTGCAAAGAACATTGTCTGTTGAAAACTGTGCAATCGTATGGAATAAAATTTTCACATTTTTGCACGGATCGCAGAGAAAAATTAATCAGCTCTTCGTTTCCGCAAATGATAGAAAAATTCCAAATATGGGTACAGTCCGTTGGAAATTGTTTGAGTTATCGACTTGCAACGAAAATCGACGAAAAAACAGGGCTTGCGTTTTGAGTTTCCGGGTAAATATAACATTTTGTCTTGCAGACGACGCATTCGCGTCTGCAAAAGACAAAACAAAAATTGAAAATCCCTTTTGAAGCTCAGCAGTTTTATCCGTCTGTTCACCATGATCAAGACAGTATGCGGTTTTTTGTTGGGCTGATCAACAGTCCTCAGAAGCTGGCTCCACCCTCCAAATTTAGACATAATTAACAAAACAATCAACCTGGCTATTTTTCTCAGGGTGGCTAGTGAAGGGAGAGCATCATTTCAGAAACGCTGCTTGTGAGCCTGCAGTCTGCCATACAAAAAAAAAGACCAGCACGGCGCTGGACAGACGCCAAAATGCGACAATTTGTTGCGGGAAAAGTATCCCAAGCAGAAGAAGCATACAGCACAATGATAGAGAACACATGACTTTAAGCAAGCTCTCGAATTTTTGCAGGGCATTTCAGAAAGTTCAGTTTTATGTGGCAAATTCGACTTTGCTGCAATGCGAACAATTAAGGTGAGGCTAGGCAATTTAGTTCACTCTCAAGAACAACACTAAGAAAATTTAAAGTTGTTTCTGGGCATTTTGCCAACGGAAAGCCACACAGTGAATGGTAACTAACTGTGATTTCTTAGTGAACTTCTCAAGAAAATGCAAGGATTATGAAGGGATTCCAGTTGTCCTGCTTATTTTGATATTGATTCTCTTTTTCCAAAAACATTCAATTCTCTTTTCTCAAAATATCAGTTGTGTCGCGAGAAATAAGCTGTGCCTCTTTGCAGATATGGGTCACCTCACATTGATTTTTGTTCATTTCTTCTTGCATTCGGCTACAGGTTTCAGCAAAAGGAAAATGCAAAAAGTCCAACGCACGACCCTCAACCAGCCGAACTCCTGAATGATCAGGCCCACACGAACGATCTCAGCGGCTCATCGTCAACGTCATCAGGACCGAACTCAGTTTGCATGCGACGCAGGAAGGATAAAAATGCAACGTTCACGCAGCAAGACCTGGAAGATGGAACCAATATTCTGCTTAGGTTCACTCACGAGCCAAAGGTTCAACGGCAAGTTTAAAGTCATTGTGTAAAGCCGTTAAGGCAAAGTGACCTGTTTTGTTTTGAATTTTCCAAACCCAATTCTTATTCGTCACATAATGACGTCCTTTCTTTTTCGTGGAAACATCGCACTTTTTCTCGGGAGATTTGCATCTGCGAAAAAACTCCAAAAAGAAATTCTTTGACCGTAATTATTGATGTGGGGCTTTCACAAATGGAGTTTTGCAAATGGTTCCGTCTCAAACGGCAGAGCATGTGCCACTGGATTAAAAAAGGAAAACGTGAGTGCTTGCAGAGTGACCCAAGAAATCGGGCAGTGAAAAATAGCGAAATCCGAAAAACGGTTAAGAAAGCTATGCCTTTAAAAAAGGTGTATCGTCACCCAGAAAAGTGTCTGTATGAATTCTCCACTCAAAGACAAGTGGATAAATGTATAATGCAGATCGGAATGCGAGTTCAAAGGGGATGGAAGTCAATTTCTGGCCGAAGTCCACATACAAGAGCCTTTATTGTGTGCCACATACAAGAGCCAAGTGAACTGGCAGGCCGATATAAAATGACCCTGATGGAGATGCGAGAGATTAGACTCATTAAAAACATCAAAATAAAGAAATCGAAGAGGTGAAAAAGATAAAAATAGACAGACGCAAAGACGAAATACGAGAGGGGAAATGATTTCCTACCGGTATACCGGTAAGGTGTTACCGGCAAGGTGTTACCGGTAAGGTGTATACCGGTAAGGTGTACCTGCCGGTATCCACGTGTGAGACCATCATTTAGTGTCCAGTTATACAGGTGTGTCCATATATCCTTATTTCGCAGACCAGCTTCGGAAAGTCCCGTTAGTAAACTTTTGTTGATGCGTGGCTACCTCCTTGTCGCGAAAGTGAAAATTACCAAGTTTTTCCTTCAACGTCAGTCAACCTTTTTTAAATCATTTCCGACCAATACAATCCAGGATGAATTTTTGTCTGAGCATATCGGTATATTAGCAATACCTTAGTCCGAAGAATGGTGCAAATTAGAACAATTAGATAATGGAAAATTTTGTGCCAAAATTGACGCGGAAGCGAATGTTTTCTCATGCCTGCGATTATTTCTGTCATGCATCGAATCACAGTGCCGGCAAAAGTGGGCAACATGTCAATATTTTTTAATTATTTCAATTTATTGCTGAAAGGTGGAAGCGACTTAAAACAGTCTTTTGCAACAACATCGGAAACATTGGACCTGCCTTAAAATGTCATCCTTTAGTGAATTCATAAATTTATTGTTTTTTATAGGTATCTTACCTGGAGATTTCAATCCCCCAATAAGTGAGCAATGACAATAACAGTTTTCTGAGCTAACAACAGTTTCCAAAATTACAATTTATGTCGGTAACTTTCGATTTATCGTTGCTTGAACATGCATGTCATGGTGTGATTTCGGGAGCACCCTGCCATGTGTGCTGGTCATTTGTCTCTAGCTACAGCATCCATACTGCATCCACCGCATCTTGGAATCGGCCCTATACCGTACCCACCGCATCTCAAAAATTAAAAGTATTTCATTTTGTCTCATAGTTTCGCAACTATAGCATGCGGTGGAAAAGGTTGGCTTTTTGGTTTTTTATGTTATGCAACCTAACCTATGTCAACCAACCAACCAAGCGTGACCTAACCCGTAGCTAACATATACCCTGACTCAACCAAACCTTTTTCACCACATGACGAATATGAGAAAAATGAAAAACCTCTCATTTTTGCTATGCGGTTGGGTCGAATCCTGATGAGGTGGAAAGATCTCTGGAACTAAACCACCAAACCTGTGTAACCAACAGGTCTCTGGAACTAAACCACCTGACCTGTGTAACCAACCAACCAAACCTGACCTAATCCAGTCTAACCTAACCCAGGCAAACCTTTTCCAAATTGGAAACGCATCCCAATTGCGAAAGTCTGAGAAAATTAAAAAAACTAATTTTTGAGATGTGTGGATGCGGTGGCGGCGATTTCGAGATTTCGGAAGTACGGTTGCAGGTAAATGAAGTTACCTGCACGCTCATCAAAGATCCACGCTCCTGCACGCTCATCAAAGGTCACCGTGTAAGTGCTTTGCTGCGTCCGTCCATTTGCAAATTTTAATGATCAGTCTATCCAAAAATCTGCAGATCACGTCCTTTGTTCAGACAGGCAAATATAATGCCACAATGAAATGCCAACTCCTCGCATAGATAATGATAGAAAAAATCGCATAGAAAATGATCTCCTTCCATTTCAGTTCACGCAAAAGGTGGCAATGCGTTGATGCGAAAAAATGGAACGACGGCACATGATTTTCTCGGATCGGCGCAACGGCGGACCGCCTGCTAGGGTAAACTCCACTTTCGCCGAAAGGAATTTCGCAAAACCACTCTCGCCGAAAGGAAATTCGCCGAGAGGAAATTCGCAACTGGTTTTTTGACAACGAACAAACTTGCAAATGTTTTTTTGGCAACGGACACACTCAACTGGTACTTTCGCCGAAAGGAAATTTGCAACTGGTTTTTTTGCAACAAGGAAATTCGCAAATGTTTTTTTCACAACTGAGAAACTTACAACTGCTTTTTTCGCAACGGACACGTTCGCAACTGGTACTTTCGCCGAAAGGAAATTCGCAACTGGTTTTTTTGCAACGAGCAAACTCGCAACTGGTTTTTTCACAACGGAGAAACTTGCAACTGCTTTTTTCGCAACGGACACGTTCGCAACCGGAACTTTCGCCGAAAGGAAATTCGCAACTGGTTTTTCCGCAACGAGGAAACTCGCAACTGGTTTTTTCGCAACGAGGAAACTCGCAACTGGTTTTTTCACAACGAAGAAACTTGTAACTGCTTTTTTCGCAACGGACACGCTCGCAACCGGTACTTTCGCCGAAAAGGAAATTTGCAACTGTTTCTTTGATACAAGCAAGCGCTGCCTCTGCACAGTCAGATGCACAAGAGTTTGATGTATTTGCAAGAGTTTGTGGAATCCTCTGAGTGCTATCATTTCGGACTCGTTCTTCTATTTACTGATCGTGGAAGATTTGGCGGAGGGCAGCAAAAGAAACAATGTGGCACAAATACGAAACATCCATGAATGATTTGCGGTTGTTTGTACAGAGAGGCCCTTGTACATATGATTGTGTCCGACTGGTGAACCGATGTCAGCATTTGAGCGATAAAATAAATTAAGCGCCAGCAAAGGGTTGACATTTACAAATACCCACCCTCGCATGGCTTGAACAGTTCAACACTTTCCATGTAGTCTGCAGTGTTTTGCGACAATAGGCTGACATGAGTACTCGGTGGGGTGTTAGAAGATTCTGGATTGTGTGCAAAGTGGCACGAAATTTCGTTTATTTCAACAACCCGGAGAGGCCGTCGTTTGCGCAGATGGACGGATGGGTATCAGTACAGAATATCAAAAAGTACTTACTCTTTTGAAAACAGAGGTGCAAACCGTGCAGCAAACATTTCAAAAAGGAAGGGTTTGTCAGCATTTTGAAGGGTTTGAGGGCAGGGGTAGGCAAGCTGACAGCTTTTGTGTGCGGGGTGCCGGTTGGAGAGGCGGAGTTCTAAAAATATCCGCAATTTTTGGGGACTAGAAAATATTTTGGAACTACGCTCATCGATCCTCTTCACGGTTTTCGAAATTCACGGTTGCAAAAAAACCAGTTGCGAATTCCTTTCGGCGAAACCATCAGTTGCGAGAGTCCTGGTTGCGAAAATGGAAGTTGCCAAAATACCATTTGCGAAATTCCCAGTTGCGAAATTCCTTTCGGCGAAACCATCAGTTGCGCAAGTCCTCGTTTCGAAGATGCAAGTTGCCAAAATACCATTTGCGAAATTCCCCGTTGCAAAAAAAACCAGTTGCGAAATTCCTTTCGGCGAATTTCCTTTCGACGAAACCATCAGTTGTGAGAGTCCTCGTTGCGAAAATGCAAGTTGCCAAAATACCAATTGCGAAATTCTCCGTTGCAAGAAAACCAGTTGCGAAATTCCTTTCGGCGAATTTTCTTTCGGCGAAACCATCAGTTGCGAGAGTCCTCGTTGCGAAAATGTAAGTTGCCAAAATACCACTTGCGAAGTTCCCCGTTGCAAAAAAACCGGTTGCGAAATTCCTTTCGGCGAATTTCCTTTCGGCGAGTTTCGTTTTGCGAAATTCCTTTCGGCGAAAGTGCCCCAAACCCCTGCTAGAGCAGTCTGCAAATGTTCTCGTGTGGGCAACACTTGGAAAAACGTGAGGAAAAAAGTGAAGGAAAAAATCAGATCGACAGATCGTCAAATTTCGCATGGTTTGGACAGCCCTTAAAATGCGTCTGCGCACCAATTTTCAAAGCTCCGATGCGCTTGATTTCGGCTGAAGGTCAACGGCATCGCACGGTGTCATCATTTCGCGTGGATGGGGTGGCGCAGGTTGCTCCCTCAATATGCTTTTGTTTATCACGGAAAGCTCATCCATTTCAGAAAAGCTCATCCATACACAGAGCGAATCCGACTTTCGCCCATTCCTGCGGCAGATTGCCAATTCGAGCCGAAGATTCCCCCATTCACAGCAGAACTGTGATTTCTGATGCGGGCTGTTTTGGGTGGCACGCACCGACACTTTGTGCGTAATTGTTTAATCTATTTTGCTGGGCTTTCATTGTTCTCATTTTCACATAAAAAGCAGATTTCTCGGACTCCCGTTCCACACCGCAGAAGCCACGTCGACTGGGAACAAACAAGAGAAATGATGAACACGTCGTGTCGCACAGTTTGGCCCTGACAACAACAATCGGCGCAACACTGGTCGGCATGAATTTGGCAGGTGAAGTGGCAAATGTCATAAGGATGTCACATTGTGAAACGAACCATTAAAATCTTCGACAACGGTGTTGTGTCGACTTCGGGTTAGAATTTTTCAGTCTTCTGTTATTTTCAGGGAATGAAGCTGTGTTCTGTTGCCAGAACACTGCGCAGATGTTTCGCCTTCTGTAATCATTCCTTCTCAACCTTTCTTTAAACCTTACTTTTCATGTGTTTTTCTTCCAATTTTCACTTTGGGTTGCAACGGATCTCGTGGAGATTTCTGCCTATTGTGCAAATTCTGGGTCCTTGAAAGTGGAACCACAAAAAGCTGAGCTGATGCCACCCACATTTGTGGTCATTGGCTGTCACCGTGGAGAAAACAATAAATGATGAGAAAGGGTCCTGTTTCGGACATTTTTTCTGCAAGCATTGGTCTTCGAAGTTGCGAAGGTGTGATCACAAATGGTCTTTATGCTGGCTTATTTTATGTCAGCATGTCTCTAAAATATTGAATC
>JASGXE010006805.1:0-19302 GCA_030068105.1 Sinentomon sp. SZTP_YWyxl | reverse complement strand
GGGAGTACTCTTTTAGAATTACGCGATTGTGTTTAAAAATTTTCAAGGGATGTTAAGCGAATGAAGAGCATGTTCGGTGCAAAATTTCAGCTTTGTATCCCTCATCATTTTCAGCAGCAGGTAAATTAGTAGCGGAAATTGGCAAAGCTTTTTGCACTGAGATCCCTATTTGGCGTATGCAAAATATACTTGTCAAAATAAATCGGCTCAAAATGTAATGGAAATTCAGCTGATGAAGCCAGAATTTCAATTTAGGCCCCCGTTTAGACATTATCCGCAATTTACTTCACTGCGTGGTGAGTTTTGTCTTTTGGTGACTGATTTTCCGTAAAAAATATGGTTACAAAAATTCCAACAAATAAAAATTCCGGATTCATCAGCCGGATTTACACACTTTACATAAGTGCATCAATTTTCACTTTTCTGGCATGCACACTTCCTGATTCGCTTCAAAAGTTTGGCAATTGTAAGAAAATGCAAAAGCCGCAAAGTGCTCGATTGAAGTTTTGGATGATTTATCATTGGTCATAAAGTTTGTCAGTGGTCATAAGTTAGCTTCATTGTGGCAAACAGGATAAACGGATGAAAATTGGTATGCCTGTGTAAAAATGTGAAGAATTAGATCATATCACAAAACTCATTTTTGTCTCGTTTAGCAGGCAATTGGTTAAAAAATAATTCAAAAAGAGATGCCCTCTCAAAATAATGCAATGTTTCTCAAAAAGTAATTGAGATGTAGAAAAATGGTTGGAAAATTTTGAAAGAAGAGATTTCAAACTTAAGATAGGTACGAGAAGTAAAATCGTTTTTTTTTTGCAAAAACCTTTCCGAAGGGCACTACTCCTCTTAAACAAGCTCAGAATTGGGCCATAATAGCTCGCTGCTCGATCACTTATGAACACCACCATTCAAGCTTTTGCACAGAAGAAGGGCGAGGGTGCTAAATAATGATTAACAACTTGTCGAGTAAAATCATTTCAGAAACATTCCAAGTATAATTACAAACAAATAATAAACAAGAGAATCGAATCCTAATATTCTATTCTAATGGTCAAATTTCAGACTAATCAGCATCTCAATCCGCCTGTTCTCTGGAGAGACAATGCATGGTCCAGCTAATCTTAGCCAGGCATACTTCACTGACTTGCGGGCCTAGCACGCATTATAGCCTTGGACCTTGCGCAGCCCAAGCTTGCAAACAGGCTTGAATCAGGTCCAACCCCAGCTCGCACACACAGCGTCGGCACTTTGCAGCTCTAGTTTGCATAGTCTTGGCTCAGATGCAGCCTTGGCCTTTATGCAGCCTTAGTGAGCATAGTCTTGGCTGGCGAGCATCCCTGACTAGCATGCAGCCTTGGTTTACGAGTAGATGCAAACCTGCCTCATATAGTCTTGGAACTTGTGCAGGTCTAGCTTGCATACACCCTTGTGCAGCATTAGTTTGCATACAGCTTTTGGCTTAAGTGCAGCCTTAGTCCTTGTGCAGCCTGGGAACACGTACAACCATGGTGCATGCAGATCTGGCTCAATGCCCAAAATTAGGTGTACAATGGTGAGTTAGTAACCTAATTAGCAAAAGACAACTCGTATTGCACCACGTCTAAACCAAGGTCAAACAACAATTTTTCGATTTCGGAGGGAGGAGTGAGAGATAGCGGGGGAGAGATGGGGAAGAGAAGCATTTAATTGTCAAGAGAAATTTTAAGCATGAAAATTTTGAAAAAAAAAAGAGCATGAAAAGAGCAAAAATAGCATAAAAATTTGGACAAGGATGGGGATGAGGAGATCTTTAACCGAGAGACCGCCTCAGCATATCCGCCATCAACCACGCTCGGTGTGGGAGTGGGCGAAACCCAAACAACCGCAGACAGATTAGAATTTGTTTGAAAGGAATGTCTTGGTCATGAAAATGCTGTTAAATAATCTGCCTACCCAAAAAACTTCCAACATTTGTGAAGACAAAGTAACAAAGAAAAGTAAATTTGCAGAGGATGCACGTTCTGGAAAAAATCACAAAAAGTAGAAATCAATGACCAGCAGACAAGAAGAACGACACCAATTCTGATTTCCAATGGATTTTCAATTCAAAAGGAAAGCCAAGGGGAAATGTCATTTTTTCTTGATTTTCCCCACAACTATCACTAGATGAGTGTTTTTTCCGAAAATCAAGATTTTTGTCCCTAACTTTACTTTTCCTGAAGGTTTTCAAGTGAAGAAAGCAAGGACCATGAGCACCCGTGCAAGGTTCCAAATGGTTGAGCAATACAAAGCTATCAAAAGCGTCAGAATGGACAGATTATTTGCATCAGATTTTTTTAATTTCTGTAGAAAACAGATTTGCAGTTGCAACAATGGGCAGTGATAAAATGCTCCAATGTCCTCCTTTGCCCATTGTTGCCAGTGAAAATCTGTTTCGGAGAGACAATTTAAAAAAGTCAGATTCCAAAAATAAGTCCACCCTAGCACGGCCTTACAAGAACACGTTCTCGAAATGCTGGTAATTGACAATTTTCAAGGTTCTTACCACAAATAATTGTCAAATTCAACTTTTTTTCAATGTTGCATCCATTGTTGAA
Organism: Sinentomon sp. SZTP_YWyxl; assembly: GCA_030068105.1. NCBI lineage: Eukaryota > Metazoa > Arthropoda > Protura > Sinentomata > Sinentomidae > Sinentomon > Sinentomon sp. SZTP_YWyxl. Next base: position 16,726 of record JASGXE010006805.1, on the reverse strand, counting down.
AAAAACAAGGTTTTGTTTCCAGGTTCGCATGGCAATCCTGACTTGTTTTGCTTACATGCCTGCCCTGTTCCAAGACTGTTAACCCTGGCACCATGGGTGGCCTGGAGTAGCACATTGAAAATGGTGATAAGGAATTGGCACGCAAAACGAAATCGGTCATTTCAACCATCTTTTGTGATTTCTTTACCATTTCAGTCAATTAAAAGGCAATTCCAGCAATTGTGAATGGGCGATTTTCCATGAAATTTGAGCATTTCCACGAGATTCATTGATTTCCACGAAATATCTCCATTTTTCAGCTTTACATGCGAAAATGCCATGCCTTTCCTTCTTTTTAATTAAGTGGCAAGCATAGTGCACAAAACATTTGAAAGACTGAGCTTTCTTTTGCTCTTTTCTCAGTCTCTTATTCAGTATATTTGCATCATTTTTCTGATTTCTGCAAATAAAGAATTCCTGCAGTTCCTGCAAAATTCAAAGTTGACACATTGTAAAATTCTGAAAATGCGTTTTTGACAGGTTCTTGCATTTCTTTTCCAAACCGCCAAATAACGAAATTTTTAGACTTTTGAGCGAAATTTTCCAAAAATTATCACCACTTTCAGTGTGCTCTCGTCATCGGAGGTGGTATAAAAAACCCATCACATTTTCTCTCATTTGGTGATGCAAAACCTTTCAACTCCAGCTAGAACGTCAAAAAAAAAAACAAATCTAAAATGTGATTTCTCAACTTATTTTGATTGCCATAAGAAAAAACCTTCCGACACTTTGGCTAACACAACGATCCGCAAAGTAGAAGGCAGGTGCGCTGTCAGAACTGGGGGCTGGGCACACCTCAGCAGGGTTTCAGGGTGGTGCAACCCCAAGCAAAGGGATGAACCATGAAATTTTGTGCGAACAACTGCCATTTTATCAACATTAGTCAAAAAGGATATTTTCCGTCGGGAGAGGAGTGGAGGAGAATGTTGTCCTCATATCCTGTTCTTGCCCTTGATGGTTCTGGGATAAACAGTCCTCAGCTGGTTATTGATAAGGCTGGATTTAATCGATGATTCTCTACCGTGGCACGCTAAGAAGGAAACTGACTTCAGGACTCACCAAGATTGGAGGAAATTGAAAGTTTCAAGATCGCATGTTGAGAGCAAGTTTACTCGCTGTAGCCTCTCTAGATCACTTCAGAGTAATAATTAAAGCTCACCATTACAGGATGCAACACTCCTGTTGACAATTCAGAAAATAAACTTACTCAGCTATGCATTGCACTCGAAACATTGCAGGTTTTTACTCTTTTAGTTACTTGATGGAGGCATTGGCATGGTAAATATCCTTCCACAATTATCACTGTATGCATGGCATGTGTGGACTCTGGTTCGAACTAAGCAAAGTAATTTTGGAATTAAAGTTGGCTGAAGGATTTGCCTGGTCAAGTAAAGGAACCTTTTGAATGCAGCAACCTCCACTAATTAATTTCCATCACAATGAAGCAGCGTATTTTGAAATGTGGAAATCAAAGTGATGCAGAGATTGGAGAAGGAAGATACCGCTGCTTACAGCAAATCCATCATTTTGCTTGCTGGACAAAGAACAAAGAGTGAAGGGCCTACGCGATGGAAAGATTTTGTTTGAAACGATTTACGAAAAACCAGGTCGAAAAAACAGTTCTTCATGGAAAAACCATGCGAATTTGCCCCATGCATTCAGTTACTTGTGAACCGCTTTGTATAGCTCATTCATCGGGTGTCATGATCTAAATTGAAATTGAAATATTCAACAAGGAAGGCCGATAGGAGTACTTAGCAGTTAGCACTGACTCAAACGATCAAGAATATAAACATAAAATTATAAAATAAATAAAGAAATTTAACTCTCCAATACTCCGTGTAGCGCAACATCATCATAATCACAGCCAACCAACAACAATTAATCATTGATGCACAAGCGAAAAAAGAAAAAAATATGATCGACAGAAGGATTGATGAGAAGAAAAACTCCAAAAAGCATACAAAAGGGATTTCTAATTTATGGGATTAGAACCATTCAGATGTCATAGAGGTTGTGTTGCTTGTGGTAGAGAGAAATCAGTTTCAATAGCTGCTCGTATGATGAGTGTGAATCAATTTCAGCATAAACGGAGGGAGGTAGGGTAATCGCTTGAAAGAAAGAGAGTTTCCTTTAGCTGTCTCCGGGGCGAAGTGCTCCGGAATAGCACTAATCCAAGGTTGCCGGCATAATTTTCACCATTTGCTTCAATGCAAAAACTACCATTTGCTTCAATGCAAAAACTGACACCTGCAACCTCGGATTAACGGGGGGGGGGGGACCTACGCGCAAAATTTTTTTTATTTTTCAACCGATTTTGTTCAAACTGTGCACACATTTTGGGGTCACTTTAACTAAGATCTGTGCAAAATTTCGCACCCCTGGCGTCATTAGTTTTGCAGCTGTGGCCAATTTATACGCAAAAAGTAGACGAAACTTTTGATCGCTGCAGCGCCTAAACTGTTAGAGCTAGAGACCTCTAGTTTGCACTAAAGTCACCAAAACTGATGCAGAATTTGGCTAGAAAGGTCAGCAACCTTACGCCTAACTTCACTTTTGCACCAGAATCAAATTAGTGTTGATCGCGTCAAAAAGCGGTAAATTTTTACTTCCATAATTTGAAAATACACTTGTATCATGGAAACACCACAAGATAGTCGGATTTTGACCATTCTAGCCAATTTAGAACACTTTTTTTACATATGTCTGCCAATTTTTAACTTTCTATGTTGTTCCCAAGCTGAGATTTTGCATTCGAAAGTTTACCGAACATGTAAAATCGGAGTTCCGAGTACATTGAAGATTTGCGAAGAGGTGATTTTTTCACCTTCGAAAAACTTATTTTGGCATCGTCGAACTTTTTTGTGCCATATCTCAGCCTATAAGCGACTTGGAAGGTTGAAATTTGGCATACTTATATAAAAAAAATGCTCCTGATTCGGCTAGAATGGTCAAATTTTGTCTAACTCGCTTCCTTTCTGTGCAATGGTCATTTTTCTGAAAGACGTCATTTACCGACAGATTACGTGATAGCGTAAAAATTCATTTAGGTGCCTTCGCATTTTAGTCCGTAACTTCTAAACCATGTGAAATTTCAGAAAACGGATTGCACCACTGGAATCAGGAAGGTTTTGTGCACAAGATCACCAAAAACCCCAACATACCATTTTTAATCATTTTTTAACAATCCTAAGGTTCCCCCCCTTAACGCTATTCCGTATAACTTTTCCCCCGAAACTGTGTTGTAAGAGTTCCGAAACTTGTAACTCACACAGTAAAAACCATATATCAATAAATCTCGACCGGGCCAAACATCAAACCCAAAACACTGCGACGGAATCGCACGCATTTCTGTTTTTTTCCGCTCTGCATTTTTCCGTCAATCCGGAGTTTATGCTGAGGCTTTAATTTACAACCCAAACCGTTGAGGGTTTAAGTCTAGATTAATTTTTACGGGAGAGGTAAAGTTTTGCCACCACCCAGTTGTTTTCCGAAGCAGTAGGATGGAGGTGCAGGAAAATGCGCTCCCTGGAACAAATTAATCTGGACTTGACCTCCTCATGGAGAGTTATCGATAATCCATGGATAAGTTGGGAGCACACTTGTTTGAAATTAGATTTTTGTTCTTTTCTCTCTCCCCCCTCTCCATTTTCAGCCCACAAGCACCTGTCACATAACCTGCCTACATATGTTCTGAAAAGCTCAACTGCTTTCTTCAACCAACCAAAAACACAGATTTGACACCTTCACTGCAGGTCAAGTTCCAAAACGAATAAAATTAAGGACAAAGAAACAGCAGAGATATTTTGACGTTTGTTTGAACAACTGCTCCTTATGCATTGATGTTACGTGTTGTGAGCCATTTAACCGAAAAACCGGGACATTCTCATTTCAGTAGTTGTTTATTTTCATTCCGAAACTATTCCCATTACATCCATGACTACGCCCTCTAGTTCAGCAACCATTCACTTTATTCCACAACTCTTTTCTTTATTTCCATAACAATTATTTCTATACAGGGTAGCCCAAAAGTCTTTGGATATAGGAAAAATGAAAATTTGCTGTTTACCATATTTTGTGATCAGAAAGGTTTTCTAGCTCTAACCACATCTCTCAACACTTTAATCGGAACAATATGTGTATGTTTAGGGATACCCAAACTGGAGTCTTTCTGTAGTCTGATGTGCGATGTGTTCGCTGCCGCTGGTGTTGTGGATCCCAACTGTAACAACCATGACCACGAATCACCACTCCGCAGCAACGAATTCAACTCGTGACCCGTTCTTAGACTGCACCAATCGCACAAAATCAGCGGCAGCGAAGAAATCGCATCATCACTTCAGACTTAAGAAAGACTCCAGTTCAGGGGTCGAAACGTCGTCAGAAAAAAACTTGACATCCTATCTGACAATGGCCTCAATTCAGGTCATTGTTTACAGTGAAGAACAATACACCTACAAACCAACACAACAATGGATGTCCACATAAATGGGTGCATTTTGTTTCTGTGATTTTACATAAAAAAAATTCACTCTAAACAGAAGGAGATTTTAGGCAAGCCTCTTCAACACAATTCCTTGTTTATTTTTCAGTTATTCTCTTTTTTGGGAATTCCCCGGATTAGGTGAGCACAATGACATCTGGACAAAGATTCCAGACAACTCGCATGAAAATACAAGTGGCAACAAATTCTTGACTTCATGGATCACGGGAACAGCAATTTCATCAGCACACAACAAGGTCCAGCCTTAATGAGGAAATTTGGCATTCGATAGAGAAAAAACAAAACAAAAAATATTTATCAACAATAAATAATTAATTAATATCTTCACAGAGCCATTTCATGATGAATGCACTTGTTGACCGGCGGCCCAGAGCCACGGCATGCCCCTGCCACTATCACCTCGTCCATTGGGCTGCCGTCATGTGACCCAATCATCCGTTGGTCAGAAGAAGCACCTCCTGTGATGTGTGGGTAATGAATGAGTGCCGTGTCAATGCCAAATCAGTTGAAGAGTACCGAACTGGGGTCTTCGTTATCGAGCTGTTTGATATGCCGTAGCACATCCTTCTTCGTTATAATACCAAGCAGACGACTGTAGAACATGAAAAAAGGACGGAGAAACAATGGAGATAGAATAAAGCGAATTGCTAACGTGGCAAAAAGATCAAAGATGGTCGCATGAAGGTGAGCACAATGACAATGGTTCATGGCACAGAAACAAAGTTTCATCTGACAACATAAATTAAAAAAAAATGAAATTGGTTTAATTTAACAGATCAGCAGTTTCACGTCGATACGTGAACTTTGGGGACATTTTCTGGGCTTTATAGGAGGATACAAAGCAGTAGGTTGACAACAAGCAGTAAGCAGTGAGAGTGGGAGGTTCGCTCAGGTTTGGTTAGATATAAAAAAAGGCAAGACAAAATGAAAATCATGTCCCGGGAGTTACCGCTGCTTATGGCAAAGCTTCACGGTCACATTTCCAAACAAGCACAATGAGTGAGTAATTTGTTAACTTTATCACTTTTTTTTTTTGACAAAAGAGTGCATCATTTTACTTTTGCTCTCCCAAGGCAGTCTGCACACGCAACGAAAATTTTTCATCACTGCAACTCACCACTCCTGAAAAGCATGATTGGTCCAAATAACGGAAGACAAGGGCAGAGTCACGAAACCAGCATAATCACTGGGTTCTCGACATTATTCCATGGTTCCCACACGTTCGCTGACCTGACCAGTGCAGTGATCAATTTTCCCCGATATTTTTAAAAAGGGCTGCATGTGTCTCCCAACACTTCATCCATTCCTTATTGCATTTCATGAGATGTTTTCCACCTTTTGGCATATTTTCAAGCAATTTCCTGGATCTTTCGGAACTCTGATGTGTTACCCTAACACATCAGCGGGAAGCCTGCCACACTCTCTGGTTGGCGAGTTTGATATTTTCCTCTGCACAGTACTTTTCTGACGTTTCCTGTCTGTCCTAAGAACAAACAGAGAGATCAGAAGTTCAGCTGTGCACTTCTCTGATCAGACCATTCGGATGGCAGTCCTTTGATGCTCTCGGAACGTTAACGAGATTGGTCAAGTGCTGTGCAGAGGAAACCGTCAACTCACCCGGCTAGAGTGATCTGACGTAAAACAACCCTCTAAGTGTCCATTATTCTCTATGTGGTCAATGGTGATCGATCACTCAACTTTGGTTCAATCGATGCAACACAAACACAGCTGTGAAGTTGACATCACAAGCCAAGGCATAACCTGTAAAGCTCTTTCGAGGTGAAAATTGTAACGGTCCTTCGAGGTACCAAATCTTTCCTCATTCTTGCTGGTTGCATGGGGATAAACATGCCAGAGTGGGCGGAGCCTATTCGTCAATGGAAGTTGTTTTGTGCCAGAAACTTTTTCTTTGAAGCGCATTCAACGTAAAGAGCAACATCTCCAGAAAGTTGAGAAAAATCCTAGTCGTACCCGTTATGCGTGACGAGGGTCTGCCGTAATCCTAGTTTCCTAAACATATCAACAACAGTCTCCATTGGAGTGTGATCGGTCACCGTGATCGGTGCCAAATCGATTATCCTCTTCAGCTTCAACGACGAAGGGGATCCGGCGGGGAGTTCAGGATCCTGATGGCCAAGGATCACCCTCGAATCGCCAGTCACGTGCTCCTGCAACCGGCGTGCATTCCCTAAGGGTGGAGAAGGGAGACAAAAATTACATTTATAACCTTTTCCACCAGTGGTCCGTGTTATTGACACCTATTATATTGCTCAGTAACAGGGCAAGCAGGTCTGGAATAAAGATCCAAGCAAAATATTAGCAAAAATAGAGTATCCATTTTTGGCACTTGTCATGGTCAAACTTCTGAATACCGGACCGCATGCTGAATGGATGATTTGGCATTCCTTTTCACGGAGCAAAATTAGGGCAGTTAGGGTAGTTTAGGTTAAGGTAGGATAGGTGAGAGGATAGGGTAGGTTCAGGCAGGCAAGGTGAAGGGTCAACTCATTTCAAGATCAAATGACTCATGTGAGCAAGAATGACAATTCTCACAGCCCTTATAATATGATCAGGTGTTGCGAAAAGAAAAGCGTACAGAAAGAAAAAATGCTAACCGAAATAAAAAAAGTCTGTGAAACAATTCTAAAATTTGCTGAGATCTGCTGGCTCAGGTGTAGTTTCGTAATTCACACAAGTTTTTTTAATAAAAAAAAACCATCAGTATTCAACCAGCGGTGTAATTTTTGCAGTGTTTTTTTTTTCACGACTTGATGTGGGTTTTTGATAATAAAAAACCACATGATATTACGAAAAAACACATAGCAAAAATTACAAAAAAAGCTCAAATGCGAAGATATGTTCATTTTGGGCATCAAAAGTAGGAACTAGCAGAAACTAATTTTGACTGGTTACTACTTTTGATCAGTTCTATCATAAAAGTGTAAAACTGACTCGTAACAGAAAATTGCCGCTGCATCCTGGCAGGGAATCAACCATGGGTTGGTTACCTTGGACAGCTCGAGTTCCTGGAAAAAATGAGCACAAAGTCCAGTGGATCTAACAGAGATCGATCGCTTGGCCGCACTGACAAGGGACACTTTTTGATAAAGAGATTCCACATGCTGGCCATTTTTGGGAAAATTGCAGACAAAAGAAACGGAAAAAGCAACATGACAACTCCAAACAGCTGATTTCTGCCTGGTGAGATTGGCACTTACCGATGGCAAGAATCAGGTCCCTCCGAAGCACAAAACCAACCAAATACTGTGACTCTCTTGACACTACAACAGGTAATCCATTGTGGTTGGTTTCATGCAGAATTGTCTCTATTTCATCTACGGTCATTGAATCTTGCGTCAAAACACTCAATGGCTCGTTATGCCTGTCACGGGGAAAAAACCAAATAAAAGGAAAAATAACACAGTGTTAATAATGAATCCAATGGTCAATGGTTAGCACTTGCATCAGGCAGCTTTTCTTGTCTTTTTTGTCCACGAGTGTCCAAATCCATGCAAGGCCCTCTGCCCCTCCAACTTGTTTCCAAACTTCCAATATCTGTAGCATTTCACTTGGATAATTTGATTTCCGCCATGCAATACTCATGGCCGCAGCCGGCCTGCGGTTAGTGGAGTATTGTGGTAACACAAAGCATGCAACAAATAACCCCTTCCAGGTTGACCGATGGCTGGCAACTCCAAAAGAGGGGGACGAGACAAGACAGCACAAAAACGGCACAAGGACAACACAAACAGAAGGTTGTGGTTATCTTGGTCGGGAGAATCGGTTAGTCGTCAGACGGTCGACCGACCTCCCTTACAGGGAGCAGGACGTGAACCTGCAACCACGGCGCTCCCCTGTAGCATTTCACTTGGATAATAATATTGTTCAAGTGAAATGCTACACAATGTCCAACACATTGTCCATTTTCACACATTATCCAAGTGAAATGCTACACATATTATGAAGAAAACTGCCCACACACACTGAAACTTACGAAGTTTCACTTCGTGTCAAAACTTTAGTGGGGGACATACACTTGTTGCGACTTTTTTTGTTTTCAACCGATTTTGGTTGAATTTTGCACACATTTCAGGCATGCAAAACACATTTTTTGCAAAATTTGGTCACCCTTGGCCACAGGATTGTAAAGTTATGAGCTCACGAAAATGAAAAATAAGCACTTGAAAGAAATTGTCTAGCGCAGAAAATATTCCAGGGCCGGTGTTCATGTTTTGCACAATTGAGTTAAAAATCACTCCAAAGGTGCTTGAAGAGCTGGAATTTCGACGTTCCATCTGTTTTTCACAAATTAATGAAAACACCTTGATATAAACACACACTACAGATAAAAATTCCAACTATCAGGACATCGTTTGGCTCAAAAATTGAAAATCCGGTTTTGTCAGCACCGCCAGATGGTTTTCAACATCAGAGTGCAGAATTTGACCCTTTCAGCTCAAAGATGTTGACGCTCAGTATTTCAGTAATTCTGCTTACGTGAGACAACAAAAAAACCATTTTCGGAAAATTGCATTTTTGCAGTAAATAATTTACTTTCAAGTAACATAAAATCTGCAATCATTTCATGACAGTCCTGACGCTATCGAGATATCAAGGAATGGTTTTCGCTACTGGATTCAGGAAATGTGCGAATGTAAAATCATGCGAAAAACCAGATTCAGCCAAAAATGTCAAATTTTGACAAAACAGGGGTGGGTCCCCCCAAGCTAGGTTTCATTTGACAGGAGACTTTTGACTACCATTGTATGTATAGTGATGGAATTAATGTTCCCATTCCTGTTGTGTTATTCCCATTTAACTATTGCCTCCGAAACTTCTTTTTCTTTCTTTTACTCTAATGCAGGCGGTAGAAATAAAAGCACCAGATTGCAATAAAGCTTTCTTAGGGGTCAGATTTTGACCTCGGCATAAAACAGGATCTCGAATTTCTGCAGCATGAAGTTTTTTTTTGCTAAAATCCGATCAGCCATGATTTTTTTAATGCACATGTACACGAGGTAATTTTGTCGCCACTGTACAGTCCATTCCCGATTCTACTTCATGCAGGCTTTTTCATGGCACAGTCTCCCCACTGTCCGCTGCAGGGATGCAACAGCATCTTTCTGCTCACTTTTTGATCTCCACGAAATTTTAAAAAGAACATCACGTGAGACAGAAATTAATTTTCCCCCATTGTTGGACCACAGCAAATAAACTTTTTCCGTGGCTAAATTTCTCATGTGTGTGTGTTTGCCACATGAAGTGGAATTGTGGAAATGGCCTGTGGATTTGAAACAGCACAGCATACAGATTGGAGCAGCTAAAGATCACTGATCATTTTCTTCAGGGTTTTGGCCTGGTCGAAGGCGTATGAAAATAGGTGAGTGCAGAATCTGGAAAACGGATGCTGAAAATCTAGCCTTGGAAGAGCAGTGCCTTCGAAAAAGATCTCAAAGGGCCATGATATCTACACTCTGCATTTTTTGGCACACCAAAAAATACAGTATGGTCCAGGAATACCAAATGAAAAATGTGAACAGGAAATGAAAACGATGAAAAATGAAACGAAAATGACAAAAAATGAAATGAAAAAAAAAAAAAATGAAAACAGGAACACCGAAAAAAGTATGGGCATCCAAAGGAAATGGATCTGAAATGTTTGCAAAAAGCAATCAAGTGGATTTCAAAAATTAGGCAAAAAGTGAACCGCCCAAGGCTACCCCACCCCACCCCAAACAGACCGTTCCCGATGGCCGTCACAGCATGAAATAAACCACCGATGTGCACCAACCTTGGTTGCATGACATCAGCGGCAAGAGTTGTGTGGCAAAATTCATCTTTGCTATCGAGAAACGGATATCCGTTAAGATTGATGTGTGCATCGTAAATACCCTGTCTGCCGAGTGCATCACCAACCCATTTGCTGGCCATTGCAGCCGCCATAAGTGGGACGATATAGCGGACTCCACCCGTCAGTTCAAACATTATCACAACCAGAGACACTGAAAGCAAAAAAGTACAGGCAGTATCCGAAAAATGTGCCCATTTCTTGTTCTGAAAAAGGAAAACCACGCAATTGCGGGGTGCGGTTATTCACTCACAAATTAGGCCTTCCTCAACTTGGTCCACTCATGTCTTTTGGGGGGATTCACAAAAATCTGATAAACAGCATGCAAAATCCAAACTCAAGTGTCTGTTCTCATCCTGTAAAACATTTCTCTGATGTAAATTATAAGGACGATATTTCACTGCGTTACGACTTATTTCCCTCAATTTAAGTATTTCCCTCAATCTTTCGCATGCGGTATTTCTGACATCTCGCGACTTTTTTGAACTTTTTTTTAACTTTTTTCGTCCTTTCATTTCCTTACACCCTTTGTTTTGAAATAACCGGTGCATCGGCTGCATCGCTAATTGAAAATCAGCATGGCAAGAGGGTAAAAGGCAAGGAAAAGAGAAATTCTGCCATTTCACGAGAACTGAGACTCCTCACTCAAATGTTCACAGACAGACATAAAATATGTTGCTGCATCCTCCTGGTGTGCCAGCACAAAGTCACACAACAGTTTTTTTTTTGTTTTTTTTTCCCGGTACAAACCTAGCTATGAAACCAGATCTAGATGAAATTGTGTGTGGAATCAATCCTACAAGTGGAAACACCATACAAAATTTCACCCCATTTTCATGCAAACCTACTGGTCAGTATTTTTAGATAGATTCCCCTCTAAGGTGCCGGCACATTCCCTCTCCACAGCATTTGAATCTTGGTCACGCTGCGGGACCACAGTCACGGTAAGCAGCAGCAGACAACGGAGGAGCAGAAGGCAATAGAGATGGATCACCTTGGACCAGATTGGACGAATGTGGGCCGTTCATGACACTTAACAAACGCTAAGAGAGCACAACAAAAACATTGGTGGAAACTCGGAGGATTGAGACCTCTCCTACTCAGACAAGTTGCATCTTGTTCTCCACTCCAAAGCACGTTGAATCTTGTTCACGTTCCGCACTACCATTGTGGTCAGTCTGCAGAACATGCCCTGATCACAATTCGAGATTATGTGGACGACTCCACTTCTCATCAGTCTTTTTGAGAATGGACGGGACCAGGATGGCTCTCCATTGTGGTCCCGTCTGCAGAGTGGTCTGATCATAATTTGAGATTATGTGGACGACTCGACATCTGATCAGTCTGGTTTGAGGATGGTCTGCAGAACGCGAACAAGATTCAACATGCATTGGAAAGGAAAACAAGTTGGAACTTGCAGGAGAGATCTTAAACAGCCCCTTGCTTGCTCCACCAATTTTGCCGTGGCAGGGGAGAGGGAGGGGAGAGAAACCCAGCAGATTAGTTCACATTTTGAGAACTAATCTTCTCATTCAAAAACTTTGCGAGCTTGTGGGTAAGACGGAGATGATGACTAAGTGTGAATTCCATCACCCTTGAGCAATGGATTCCTCCTCAGATATTGCTAAAATCTCGCACGCTTTTGTGACAGAACGGACGACCAAGTTTGCTTGAGCGTCCAAGTTTGACCCTCATTTTTTATCGTGTCCATTACAATCTGGGTCTATCTCAGCAAAAGCTCACAACCGGAGGATGGTAAACCAAAATTCCAATTACGTCAAACGAGAACTGACCTGTCATCCTGGTGACCCCTCCCAATACAGCTGCCGCTCCGACCATAGCATAGAGGCCAGGCGTTATGCATTCTTCACCTTTTCCACAGCCACTGCTGAACAACCACAGCTTTGGATAGTAACTGAAAAGAAAAGAAAAAAAAAAAAGAAAAATGGCCATTTACTGTATGTCCATTGCACACTTCCGTCACTTTTCAAGGTGCTATTCCTTACTTTGCTTCAAAAACAATGAGAGGTGTGAAATTTAAAAATAGACGAACTTACTGTATTGCCTAAGAATAGCATAGGTTCATGTAAAAAGCCAGCATATTGATTGTGGAATGTTATTGGACTTTTACAAAAGAGGAAATCAGGTTATCATCAAGGTATTGTGACACCGTTTTGCTACACGTCTAGGTATTGTAACACACAAACCAGGCAGTTTCGGCAATGTTATCTCCAAATCAGGAAGTCTGGTCAACGTTTGGGACACAGCAAGCAACCATCATTTATTGAGAGACAGGACTGGTTGAAAGAGGTTGTCGTTGCAGAGCATTGGGGATGGCTGCCAGTACTGTCTGCAACAATGCATGAAGACACTTGAGGGAGGAGGGGGTGGGAAGGATAAGAAGTGAGATTGCAGTTTCGTTGGAGATTGGCTTAGCAGCTGGGGATAGAACGTTGACTTGACTCACCGATATGGAGACAAAATTATTTCAGAACATGCAAATCAACATTGCGTTGAAAGTAACTTGCAGCCGAACCATTCGCAAAGTTTTTGAGATGTGCGATGTTTTGCTCCCCGCCAAAGTGGGGCTTTTTCTCAGGCGACACCAGCAAGTGCACAGCCGTAGTACTTGAAGATGCGAGATGGATGATCTTGGTATTGCGGTGTTGGTACACACCCCCACCAACACCCCAACACCAAGAAGATCAATCCATCTTGCATCTTCAAGTACTTCAGCTGTGCACTTGCTGGCGTCGTCTGAGAAAAAGCCCCACTTTGGAGGGGGCAAAACATCGCATATATCAAAAACTTTACGAATGCTTCAGCTGCAATTTAATTTCAATACTGTCATGTGAGCAGGGATGGGTAAATTGGAAATTGGACACGTATTATACGTGACGTATTATACTCACGTATAATACGCGTATAAAACGTATAAAACCTTTAAAAGACATGTGGCACGTAGTTTTTCTCGTAATTTTGAGCACATCGCAATGCAAGTGAGCAAGCAGGCCTAAATTGAAAGAGAAAAGATCAGCAACAGGATAAGTTTTTTTTATCAATTATTGCAAAAACAACACAGGCAGGTAGCCAGTTTGGCAGGTCTGACTATCGCTGCTGCCTTTTCCATGCGAAATAACTGTGATAAGCAGTACCTAACAACTCCTTTTTGCCATTGGAATGGTGTCATTTTGTGGTCATTGTTTTGTCTGCAAATTTCCACAAGATCAGAAAAGAGCACTGACCAACAAACAAATTCCTGCACAAAATTAGTTGGGTCTGAATAAAAAAAATTATATGTCCTTTTGAATATTTTTAATTATATTGAATTTGTTTTAATTGATTAGGCATCAATTATTGTTGTTGGTACCTACCTGTTGGGAGCCCAAAAATTTTGAGAACTAGTTTTTGCCAACATTTGATCCAGACAGAGAGGTCAAGGCATAATGTGCTTTTCATTGTTTGCATTGGGAGCTCAGTACAGTTTTTGGCATATTCAACATCCTCTTTAAATTTTACGAAATTTTTTACCTTTGAGCAGCAGTAGGTACCTACCTGCCTTAAGGAACATGCTTTTGAAAAAAGGATAACAGAAGTAGGTAAGTGGCATCTTTTTTAAGATAAAAATAATGTTGGGAAAACTGAAAAGGGAAAATTGCATCTCCAAAAACATTTGTGAAATACGAGTACCTAACCTCAGAGGAAGAGTAGTTTGGAGAATTGCAGGACATATGGCGGAGAGATCATGATGGGGGTAACGCTAACTCCGAGCTGAGAGGTAAATTTTTGCCATCTGCTCCGATGGAAAAAATTTACCTCGCAGCTCGGAGTTAGCGTTACCCCCCGTAATGATCTCTCCGCTGATAGAGAAGTGAAGGTCACATTATTTTTTCCATTTTTGAATGAGTTTAAATTTTGCGCACGGTGTCTTGGATTTACTAAAACATTGCTGCATCTCATTTGGCATAAACAGCACCATTTCTCACCAAACAAATCTTATCCACTCGTGCTCAACATTGTTGTGGGTACCTTAAACTTGGAAATTTCAAGCATTGTACCTTGAATCTGTTTGTAAACTGAAGGAGCAAATAGTTTAGTTAAGAAAATAAATTGAAGTGTTTTAACACTTCAGTCATGGCATGGGTGAACCATGACACATCCCATCTTCCCACTGACCGCATTCATTTTGTACCGATATTAGGCCCAATGTGAGCCATTTGAAACCTAATTCAAAGTGCAGACAAAGCAATTCCCAGCATTGCCGATCAGTTGGGCTTAACCCCATAGTGGCATCATCATGCGATGGCTGTCCTTTATTTGCTTTTAAGTCACGAAAAATGAAACCCATTACAGAGAAAAAAAATGTGAAAACATCCAGTAAACGAAAAGAAAATTCCCAGTCCCATTATTTCACACAACATGAACGAATCAACTTAAAATAACTGGCATAAATGTCGATTGCTGCACAAGTATTGCATCTTGACCCTATACGTTTTCGTTTAAACTTCTTTAATTATCTAAATAAATACAAATCTTACGACTCTGGCAATATGCCCAATCAATTTAACAGCCACGTTGCACCCCAAAAACATGTGCCATGTGCTGACATCCGGCGAAACGTATAATACGTGGGTTTTATACGTACGTATAATACTACGTATAATACCGTAAATTTTACCGTATTATTCGTGACGTATTATACCTACCCATCCCTGCATGTGAGGAGACAAAATTGTAGAAAGTACATGGTAGGAAATGGGTAATAGCTTCAAATACATTGTTGGGCATACCTGGGGAAGGAAAATACAAAAAGGAAGGATGTGTGGTTGTTGATCAAAATTTGTAAAAATATCATATCCGTCTGCCCGTCACTCGCTCTTCAATGAAGAGTGACCGGCAGTGTGAGAGTGTTTGGGGAAGACAGAAAGGGGAAGTCCGATGGTCACACTAATATGGTGGTGATTAGTTTTAAGGTGATGGTTTGCCTTGGAGTGGAGGTGCTTGGAAGCACCTCCTGATAACAAAATGCAGCAAGTTATGTTGTTCATATTCAAGAAGGGAAAGGATTGGCAGAGGAAAGCGGCAAGGCAGACCGACAACAACTTTGTCACGTAACAAGATAAAACTTACAATGCAAGTTGTTCCATCCCAATTCCAACTATCCTTCCGGTGATGGCACCAAGACAGAGACTTGGTATAAACAAGCCGGCAGGGACCTTCATTCCGAACGTGAAGACAGTTAGAATCAGCTTCAATATGAAAGCCATAAAGAGAAGCCATATCGCTTTGAGGACTCCTTCACCGGCTTCGGCTGGAATCACCTTTGTATTCACATTGGTGAAGTTACGGTTGTACTCACTAGAGAGGGAAGAGAGGGGAGTTAAGTGATGAGTAAGCTGTAAGGTCAGAGGTCAGGGACCTTATTCAACTGCAGTTCCCAAGTCTGCGCAGTGCTTAAGCATTTCCTAGCTCTTGCTAAGAAAGTTTTCTTTTTCAATCGCTTGCCATTCGATCCTTTTCTTAAGCAATTCTTGTCGCCTTAAGGGGGGGGGTAGGGGGTTCAAAATGCTAATTTTTTCATTTTTTTATTTTTAATTGTAGCCTGAAGTGTGCTGATTCCAGTGATGTTTGTACTTTTTTCCTATCTGCTCTAGTTTTAAATATATTGCATCTTGATGCGAACCGCGTCATCGCAATTTGGCGATCATCAGCAGCATCCGAACAATCGGGACTAAAAAGTAAAATGCAACGTTTTAGCGCTTTGTGTTTTGAAGCAAAAAATCAACTTCCGTAAGGCATAACTTTGTAGCCAATGGGGCAGAATGCTGAAATTTTGAACACTTATGTAAAAACATGTTCCAAACTGACTGACGTAGCCGGAATGTCGATTTTTGGCCTCCAAATGCCTTTTCCGGGACGTTTCTCTTTTTATAAGGAGACAAACTGCTTACGCAGTGTTTCTTTGACCACAATTTTTGCATAAGGGACTCCAAATCCAAAAATCTCGCAACGTCAGTCAGTTTCTACATCCATTGGTTACCTCTTGGTGAAAACAGAAATAAAAATTTCTTTTCCCTGGGCTCGTGTGAAAAGTTCGCGCGGACAACAACGTTTTTGCAAATAACTCAGGAACCAATAATTGAGATATTGGTCTGAAATTTTGTACAGAAATTGCTGTTATCATGGGGAATATGTGTACAAAATTTGAACGCCACAATCGGATAATATTTGACGAAGTTGGTTTTTGGACCCCCTACCCCCCCCCCCCTTAAGCATTGCTCAGCAGAAATGTATCGGGACAAGAAAAGCAAGGAAAAACCCACTGGATTGATTTC
>JASGXE010006804.1:0-19774 GCA_030068105.1 Sinentomon sp. SZTP_YWyxl | reverse complement strand
TCAACGAAGGACCGATAATGGGCTCCATTTTGTTGCTCCACTGATTAAATTAAACATTCATTATAATTCCTTTTTTCCAAGAACTGTAAGGGAGTGGAATTCCCTCCCGTATAATTCTCCCACAATCACGTACGCCCAAAGTCAGTTGGCTCGTACTCATCCATCGGTTTGATTCTTTCCACAGGTTTATTGTTTCTCGATATCTGTGTTCATTGTGCGTTGTGTTCTCTTTATTATTTTTTAGGTTCTCTTTTTTATTTTATCTGACACATGTTTTAATTTACTGACTTGGTGCCATGCACTGTACCATTCGTCCACCTGCCAAATCTTTTTGTAGGTGTTTTTTGTTCAAATAAAATAAAATAAAAAATAAAATAAAATTCTGGCAATGAATTCGGTTGCGTCTGATGCATCTGTAAACTTGCACAGGAAAACCGAGAGAATCTCTTAAAAACGAAAGCGATTCAAAAAGTTCTAAAGTTTTGTTTAATTTCCGTAGGAAAATGAATTACTGGATGGTATTTACACATCGGAGTTTTTTGTTATGGATGATCACTGCTCCAAACATATTCTACGTCCCTTTACCGCTTACTTCTGTCTTCGTATAGATCAGGAAGACACAATCATTCCATCCCTCACCGCGTGCTCCAAAGTCTTTAAGGGTTGAAATGGGACTGATTCCTCCTTCGGAACGGTTGACCCCAAAGAAAAAACCCAAAGAGGAAAATAAACAGAAGCGAAAATCTGCGAGAAAACACTGGGTACCTGAAGGTGAGTGAAAATACTGAAATTTCGTAAGAGAAAAAAAACAGTCTCTTTTCATCCCGTCTGATGATAAGGGGATCGACCTTTTGAGGTTATGCAACCTTAACGACATGATCCAAATCCGGTCAACCTAAAGCTTCAAGTTAAGTTAACCGAAATTGACCAACCACAGTAAGACAAGAGGTCTTCGTGGGCAGATCGTTGCCCACGAAAAGTTTGCCCCATCAACGCCATTCATCGATCTTTCTGACAATACTCGTACATCAGATCACCACAGGTCAGTTCAAACACGGGAAATTCCAAAGGCTTAATCTCAACAGATATCTGTTTTGGGACAACCTGGTTTCTTCAGAGCTTGATTCAATTTTAGGCGTTACATGAAAATTAGGTATTCTTATCTACGTATGTGTTTTTTTGGCTTCTTCGCCATGCAGAAATTATAACAAAATAAATGCCTGTATGCTCGTAGACCAAATGCGGACAGTGGAAAATGTTCCAGAGAAACTTCCTGTTTTGCCGAAGAAAGTGGAGTCATTCGAAACCTGAAATCTCGGCAGATGAGAGGTCGTTGACCTTTGTTGTCTGAGATCTTCATTTCGTTGGCCGTTCGTCTCTGTGGAAGGTTTGAGTGGGGAGAGCCCTATTCCTTTTTTCGCTACGAATCTACCAGTCTGCGGATGCCATGGATACCATGCCCCACTTGGGAACTGTAATGCGTATGACAAATAAACATTTGCGTATGATGCAAATGCAAAAGCAAATGATCCCAATACAAATAGTTTCATGTCGCATTTTTAACACTGTCGTCTATACTGAGTTTATGGAAATAAGTTGTTGACCTCTGAGGTCAGTTTGAAAAGAAATCTGTGCAGGACAATTATTTTTTTTTGTGCGAAGATCAAACGCTAAAATCCCACATGTATATAGGCCTGTTTCTGTTCTAAGGAAAAGAATCAGTTTGGAAGTCATGCGGATGTAGAGTTTTAATACAGCCTGCTTGGAAATACATTTCTAAAGTGATCAAATAACAAACATGCTTGCATTTTTGCAGCTGGTGTTGGGCGATATTTTCGCGAATGAGTGACCAAATTTGGGGAAGAAATATGCAGAGCAAGGTATTCAGTTACCGAATACGTGTAAGTTAGAAGAATTTTCGCACACCGAACGATCGTCTTGCCGTGGAATTATCACGCTCTGTTTCCTTTGAATTCATTGTATGATGGAAACAGTGTACTCGTAGGTCTTTTGTAGATACAAAAGGTGTTGCATCAGTGAGGTGATGTGTCATCGAAGTTTTGCATGCACTTTCACAACAGAATATTGTCATATGACTAATTTTCCTTTTTGACTTCGTGTACAGAATTCCATTCTTCCAGCGAGGTAGAGTGCTACGAATGGAACCAATTTCGGACATGCAACAAAACGCAAGCTAATTCTTGGTTTCGGAGAGGGTACCTAAAATTATGTTATTTGTGTTTGCGAAAGGACCTACAGATTTTTCTGTGTCTTCCGGGTAAACGGTTATCCACGTGGGGTTATAATCGTATTTGGCCCGACAGCAGTGTGTGGATCCGTGTTCGTTCACATGCATCTGTTTTCCTTTAATGTTTGTGAAGCAAAGCGAAGCTCTGAAAGTGAGAATAAGGACTGATTGCTCTCCGCTGGACAACGAATAAAGTCAAAACTATGATGGTATTGTGAGTTGTGACCTGTGATTCATTGCCCTTTTCGAAACTGCGGTGATAACTGCTTCCTGTATTCATTCTCTGGTGCTTTGAGTGTTGCAAAGGATATACCTACTGCCCTCTTGTACCTATTAAAGGATATGATGTCCTAAAGTTAACCAATTCCCAGATGAAAAGGGTTCAGTTTTCAGTGTCGATTCCAACAGAGAGAAGATAATTGATCAGTGCCTGTTCATACAGTTCATGGTGTCATACAGTTCACAGTGTTTTGATCAAAGGTCACACTGACACATGTAAGGAGGCATGAGCTTACCATTTTTATTATCCGTGTTCAATACGATTTCAGGCGTTCTTCTAAAAAACTCATTTTTTCATTAGAAGACCCCAAATATTCTTCGGTCAGTGGGTGTGTCCCCTTATACAGATTCGGGCCATTCACAAAAACCCATTGTCCACATTACGAACATTGAACTATTTTGAAAGTGAATCAATCCAATCAAAATGCTCCATATCTGATCCAATCATTGAAAACCCGTCCTTTCGCTGCACCATTTATGATCACAGGGGATTGCTGAAGGTCACAGATTTGTGTACTCATGGTATCTTCAGCGTTCCACTTGCGTCTATGAGCGAATTGTGGGCCGTACCGCTGTGGAGAATCCGTCTCAGATGAAATTTCATTCGCCGGTGATTTCAAAGTGGAATATTCGTTTTCATGAAATAAATCAAATGATTTGTCACTGCATGGTGGATGGTGGCCGGGAGTCAAGATTCTGTTTGAAAACACCTGGCAGTGAAATTTCACTCGACTCAGATCACCCCGCCGTTGTTAATTGTCGTGAGTTTTGGCGACAAAACACAAAATGGTGTTGTTTCCTAGGAGCAGATCTCTTCGCAGTGATTGACGCAATACTGAAACAAAAATTGAGATTGGATTGTTCAGTGTGAAATTGTTTGAGCAGAACTTTCCACACCCAAAGCATTTGACTATCAGTACGGGCGATCTTATCGGTGAACATTGCCGGTCATATCAGGCTTGGTTCGTTTTGTTTTTGCATGCTTTTTCGCTTTTTTCGCAATCCGGGTCAATGGCACGTCGCAGTGCAATTTGCGAGGAGTCGAAAACGTACATGGTGCAGCAAAAGTTGGAAGCACATTTGCGATTGTGGTTCCTCGATCCCTTGCCATTCGATGAAAAAATCGCTGTAGTGCACAAAATTCAACGTGAAAGGACCGAAAAAGAGCCTTCAAAAGCAATTCAACCTGACAGTATAGGATTTAACGCTCGCTGCGAAAATCGCGTCAAATCGCTTCAAATTCAAAAACGCTCCAAAACTTTGCCCAGAAATCTAAACCTGTCGAACCGACCTGAACCCCGCTAACCTGATTTTTATTCCGACCCGAACCTGAATTTCAGGACAATAATTGCCGCAGCACCAACCTCACGCATTGCAACCCAGAATTCCGTGACGATGAACAAAGCCAACAAAGTTCCACAAACAAATTCAAATAAAACACTTTGTTGGCAAAAACAACTGCTCGATGCAAAACTTCCGAGTCCTTGACCACGTTTGGGATGGAATAATTCATCATTCTAGTTCGCAAATTCGAGGTGCATCAATTGTGGGGCCACAAAAGGGCAGCTTCCCGCAAGAACGATCTGGAATAAAAAAAACAACGCAAAATTCAGTTCTTTGGGAATAAAAAGGCAGGCCAACTCTGTTCTTTTTTTCCTGGCTCAGTGTTTGATCCTGGACCCTTTTCAGGCAGTGATACGCCAAAAATAGACTCCTAACCGGTTCATTTGTCGAGACCTGCAAAGGTGTTGGGATAAATGTACGTATTCCCTGACGCATGCTCTTATTGATTCCGAACCAGTTGAAATTGGCACGCGACATGAAGAACTTCGTCCATCATTTCAACTCCTTTTCTTGTGTCTTGCAGCTTTCCCTAAACTGATCGAATTTAGCTGATGAGATCAAGAAAGTTACTTAGGTAATTCATCCATCGTCCACATGTGTTCAGGTATTCCAAAGTCTAACCTTCTGTGTTGCTGGTGGGTGAGACACATTCGGGTGTTAATGGGTCGTTTTCTTGTTGCATTGGGAAGAATAAATTCTCTTGAACTTGGTGATGTTCACGTGAACTCAAAGG
Source organism: Sinentomon sp. SZTP_YWyxl (assembly GCA_030068105.1). Taxonomy (NCBI): domain Eukaryota; kingdom Metazoa; phylum Arthropoda; class Protura; order Sinentomata; family Sinentomidae; genus Sinentomon; species Sinentomon sp. SZTP_YWyxl. The sequence goes on along the minus strand of JASGXE010006804.1, from coordinate 15,170 downwards.
GCAGGTTTTGGCCTGGAAGAGGCCTGAAACTCCAAAGAGGTGCGCTGCAGAGAAGATAAAAATTGCTGCTGATGCAGCACCAGCAGGTTTGACAAGTTTGCCTTTTCTTCGACAAACCTTTCGCACTCGAACTCTCGACCTACCGAACACCCTGCACGCTCATTGAAAAGCAATTTTTATTGATGATTATTTTTTCAATATTTTTTAAACAACAATATCCTCGATAAAAAAAGGCGGCAGATTCGCCTTTTCGCGTAATCGCTGCGGCGAAAACCTATCGCCAATGTTCGGAGATGAGATCGCGTATACTGTATGGTTGGAAATCGCATGAATGGTGATTGAGGATTGCGCTGATTGCACCTTATGAATGCTGCTATTCGCTCTCGAATTCGAGTTTTGAGTTCGGCGAAAAGCAGTACCACTGTTTTACTCGTCTCTATCTGAGGTCAAAGTCCAGACATCATCCAAGCAACCAGAAGCAGGCAGAGGCGCAACCATTCATTTTCGCGGAGGGATGTGCTTTGTGCTAGGCCACACACCGCCAGTTATGTGCATACCGCCCGCAAACCTGAAGCTTCAAAAATATCGACTGTTCGGAAACTTCAATAAAATAATTTACTCGTAAATTTCGCTTTTTCAGTGCTTGAAGATTGCAGCCGATTCATTCGGATGGCAGTTTCCGATAATGACGCGAAGAAACAGGAAGTCAATTCTAGAAGTCCTTTTTCTGGCGAAAACGGCAGAAATGAGCAGAGGTGAATGTTAAATATATGCTATTATTTTAGGAGAATCGTAGTACAAGAATTGATTATACATGCATTGTTTGTGAAATGGAAGCCTTTTTTGTGGTTGAGTTGGAAACGATTCCTTTTCGATTAGCTGAAATGAGCTCACATGTGTGTTGGTACATTTCTTATTTTTTACATTAAATTTCTTACATTCCACGGAGACCAACAGTTTATGTTCCTTTTTAATCGTGATCGGATGTGTTCACATCCAAGTCCATTCTGCTCAGGTTTTGAGGACACGCGATCAGCCTCCTTTTCTTGCTGCGGCAATGGCCAAGGCCATTTGTGACCTGCCATAACTGAAACTTCTGCGACCTCCTTGTGGATACAATTGAAAAAAAAACATTGAATGCGCCTTTGCCACAGCAAGTCCAAGAATTTCGAGAAAACATCCTGCCACAACAGAGCTCAAAGTCTGGTGTGGTCCCAGCTCAGGTCAGGAAGTGTGCAGAGTTCTTTCAGCGAATATTATGGGCAGAAACATTGTGCAAGGATCTTTTGCTCTTACGTAAAATTAGCAGACAATGCTTCAATTCCAAAGAAGATTCGAAAAATAATTCAGTTAAAATAAAATAAAATCAATCATTCAGTTCAGGACAATTCGAAAAAAAATGAAATTTCTTGCCATTTAAGCATGGTTAAAATGGCGAATGGACCAAAAATGAAGATGACAAATTAATGAAAAAAGAAAAAGTGAAAAAGAAGGAAAGACGAAGAGCCGCTTCCTTGAAATGAAATACCTTTTATAATCAGTTTTTTTTTCATACCTTTTTCGTCCATTTTTTCTACAGATTCCGTTGTCGAGCCTTGGTTGAGAATCAACAACGGAATCATAAACAGCAAAAATGGACAAACAAAAGCCTAATTTTCTTTGCTCTTGTTACAGAACAGCCCGTGAAGTGATCCAGTCTGAAACCCAAAAGTTGGGAAGTGAATTTTATTATTCCAATGAAGCAAATGGCAAACATTTACTTCGAAACCTCTGTTTAAAGTTGATCCTGAGCTGATCGCCCGCGCGGAATTTTGTATTTTATTTTAGAACTTTTGTCATTCTAAAATCAATTTATTAGCCCCCGATTATCCAACGTACATTCAATTGATATTGGCTCAGAAGATGGTGTAAATCATATGAGATCAAATGGTATCCACGATGAAGGCTTGACGGTTTCAAAGCAACCGAGAGTCGACATTGAATTCAAGAACCTCAAATGTGTTGTCCCTGCATTTTCAGGTTCGCTTTTCGTTAACCTCAATCATTAGAGAAATGTCTGATGTTATCGCCTGTGGATTTTTGAAATTCAGCCTGACCTAAATTCAGCCATATCTGTATAGGCAGGAACTTCGTAGAACAATTCGTATTCGAAATGTACTAAGCCATTCTGAATACGCGGGCCATAAGAGATTTTTGTCAGACTTTTGAAGCACGGGGCAATGTTATTCCCTATCCAGTAAGCGCTGTTGAATTCATTCCTTCATGTAATGTGTTTTGCGGCGCATGATAAATGGGTAATTACATTGCCCCGTGCTTTAAAAAGTCTGAAAAAATCTCCTATGGCCCGGGTATTCTGAATGGCTCCGTATATCTAAATGCATTTGTGATTGTACGCGGTACTCGTTTTTCAACAAGAAAACGAAAAGATTTGTTGAAATGTTTTGCGTCTGAAAGAAAACAAATTTCTGACATCTGGCAAAGTTGTTTTTGTGAAGTTTTCCAAACATATTTCAATGACGTTACTGGAATGAGGCATTTTAATTTCTACGTTATTGGCAGAAAACACAAAAAGAAGCGAATAGATAGACAACACCTTATTTCAATGAGTTTGTTTCTGTCTTGAATGAAAGAGACTCCGAATAAATAACTTAAATTTCAACATACGCTGTGCATTGGGCATCATTGGCAACGAAATCCAACACATGTTCCTTCTGATTTTTCATGCCGCATCATCCGAAACGTTCTCATCATCCATTTTATCAGGTATTCGATGACCATGGATATCTTTAGATTTCTGATTTCAGAAACTAAACGTGTACGTTGGACTCTGTTTCAAAAATTTCGTGCCGATAACTCCAAATTTCTCATAAAAAGAATGTTCTCTTTCTTTTTATCGTTGTTTTTCATTCTGAGCTCATGCACAGCAGAATGCAAAAATATTATTCGTAATCAAAAGGAGCTCCTTCATCCCACCTGGAGGCAACAGAGTTTTTTTTATCAATGCCGTAATAAATGAAGTGCAGTGCAATGATTGCCTTAGAGCCATCACAAATAGCTATCCGATCGTCTCCTTTTGATTTCCTGCAGATCCCAACAGCAGCGCCGTTTGGTTCAGTCGCATATATGCCCGAAAGTGGAAGACCATACTTCATTCTGTTAGTGGGCATTTCCATTCTGGACAGATGACAGCCATCCTCGGTCAATCTGGAGCTGGAAAGACAACCATGCTGGATATACTATCCGGTGCGAGGCAAGTGGAAATGGTGGAAATGACGAAATATGATAGCCTTATCGATTAGAGACGGCTCATGTTGCTTCAAATCTCGTCACTAATTTGTTTCTATTTTCACCGGTCAACCAACACCCATGTTGTCACACCAGCTTCTCGAAAGAGATTGTTTACAGTGGTTGGATCCAGGCCAATTACGGATTGCGGCATATCCCGACGTGGCGCGTGGACAAAAAAGCAAAGCAAAGCTAACCCTAATCCTGCAGCCACCAGACCAATCTACCCAAAGCGTGAGGTATACCGAACCCATTCTAATCTAGACGAATCTCTTTTTTTTTGTTCAAGGTGTTTTCCCGCTTTTTTGTGGGTTCGAACTTTCTCATGAGGATGGATGGAAAAGTGCTGCTCCGATTTGGGAGACAAATTCAAAGTTCACTTTCAGTCGAATGCTCTCAACAACTCTGAATGTAGGTAGCGACTTCAGTTTTGGTTGAACTGGAGTTGACCACTGTGCACAATATGAGTAGGTACGTTACTGTTGCAAAGGCATTGGTCAAATGGCAAGTGGGTGGCAGTTTTTTGCCACAACATCAAGTGGCAAGTTGGCAGAAATGGAAATATATGTGAGGCTTGCATGATTGTTTTGTCTCTTGCAAACGCGAAAGCGTCGTCTGCTAAGACAAAATGTAAAAATGTATACTCGTAAATACATTTATGCATCGTATGGAGTGTTCAACATTTAGAAGGAACAACTGCAAAAAAACCTGTATAATTTTGCAGTCGTTGTTTTTTATGCTCGCAAAACTCAAAAGGCATATGCGAATAGCAGACCGAAAATCATTAGGTATGTAATGCAGGAGATGGAAAAAAGATAATGCAGCAGATAAAAAGTGAAGGGGCAGATGAGGCAGATGAGGCTGATGAGGCAAATGAGGCAGATGAGGCAGATGAGGCTGATAGGCAGATGAGGCTGATGAGGCTGATGAGGCTGATGAGGCTGATGAGGCAGATTAAGCAGATGAGGCAGAGGCAGATGAGGCAGATGAGACAGATGCGGCTGATGAGGCAGATGAGGCTAAGGCAGATGAGGTTGATGAGGCAGATGAGGCAGATGAGGCTGATGAGGCCATCAGAAACAGATAATATGCAGATGCCGCGCTTTTTCAACAATGTCTCCACATGGACAATACCATTGCGTCCTTTGGGGCGGTCAGTGACCTCATCGCATGGCCGGAATTGCTAAAGAAACACTCTTGAGATACGAATGGGCACCTTGTTATGTTCCCTGCTTATAGGTTCTAAAGTTTTCCACTCATGTATTTTTAAGAAGTTTAGAAATATCAGCGTCAATGTTTAATCGGAGATGATCCCCAAGGCAAGAGTCTCAACGAATTTGATCACATTCATTTACATGCGCAAAACTGTCTGTTATTTTATATTTCCCTTTTTCCAAAGTTATGTAACTCCATTTTCACCTTCTAAAAACAACCACATGACTACTTCTTTATTGCCTGTCACCTTACCAAAATTGCCCGTTGTTGTCTGTTTCCTTTATCTTCATACCTATACAGGGTATCGGGAATATCGGGAAAAGTGGTGGTAGGTGGTGTCGAAAGAAGAGAGAATGCAAACATACGAAACCTTTCAACATACATCGTCCAAGACACATTTCTGCATCCATATCTTACTCCTCGGGAAGCAATGATCATTGCTGCTGCTCTGAAATTGGGACCAAAGGTCGCCTTGGCACACAAGATTAGCAAGGTTTGACGGAGACAAGAATTATTATTTGGAGCTCTTTTGAAACTAACTGAAGTTAAATATGCCAGCATGCGTCTTCTAATGGGCGAAAATATGTTTAAATGTCCCTCGGCAAAGAATAATTGGCGTGGCTACGCTTTTGCAGTTTTTTGCCAAAAAGACACAGGAAACAAATGAAAAAGAACTAAAAAAGAACGAAAAGATACGGGAGTCGTCTGTGACAGATAGATCCCAGACTGACCTAACGTAATTCAACCTAACTTATAACCTGACCTGATTAGCACGTCCATGCTGTGAAATGTCCACGAGTACGATCGCTTTAGTGTGCAGTGTCACCGACGACCAGAGAGAGTACCGTAAACAGTGGATCTTCCTAAAACTCATGCAAAATTAACAAATTTTGGAGATTTTTTGATTGGTCAAATAAGGAAAGTTGAAGCCCTTGTAAATTTTTAGAAACAGCCGCACGTTGGTCGTAGCCGTTCAAGATCCAAGAAACAATATGGTAAGTCATTGCAACTGTTCTGATTTCCTCACATTAATTCATGTAGACATCAATGAAAAAGTGAGGTTTAACCTAACTGGAAATGAATAGTTGTTTACTGCACGAAAGAAGCGGTTGATTTTCAACAATAAAGGAATGCCCGAATGAATTTTTCAATTTCTTTAATTTTAAATGAACATTTGTGAAACCTTCTCTCGGATTTGGGCAACACACAAAAAGTTTAAAATAAGTGAGGATAAATGTTTAAAATGGTCTCTGAAAACATCTCGGTAAAGTCGTTGAACTCCTTGAGGTCTTCCAATGCGATGCAAGTCTCAAGATTCAAACAATGAGTGCACTATTGAAGAAAGGAGGCACTTATCCTGAAAATTCCGACAATACATTCCTCGCACTGCAGAACCAATCACCATGCTGAATCCTGAAGTGGTTTTGTGAAGCCAGGGATGCTTGCACTGCGCTCGACAAAACTGCGGTGTTAGACCATGCTAGGGTTCACAATCAGACCAAGGGTGAAGATCCATTACTCGACCTATTGCAGCAAATGCCCAAATACCGATGCGTGCCGGATATCCGGAGTTATGCCCGATAACCAGAGCTAGTGGGAAAGAGAAGTGGAAGGCAATGCTTACACTTCCATTCGATATTATAGTTCCACCAAAACAATGTCATGACGCTTGTTGATGTCAGTGAGGAGGAAGCAAAGATAATAAGAATTGCTGACTCTCCACGACAGCGTCCGAAAAGGGTTATTCTCAACCATTTCCCACATATTTTTACACAAAGGGTTTTCACAGAAGATCAGTTTATCCCAGAATTTTCCACAGAACTGGTCTTTCTCTGAACAGAATTTTACACAACGTTTTACATTAAGCTACTTTTTCACATGTTCTCTCACAAACACTCCTCAAACTTTTCTGCAATCTCCAAAGTATTTTAGAGTCTTTCCAATCAAAGTTTCCGGTAGATTTCGCATTGCAAATATTTTTCTCACATGGTTTTCCTCACTGAGGCAATCGCACAACAGTCTTTTCACTATTCTCCAACAGTGATCACAGTAATCAAACAGGTTTTTCAGAGCTGGTTTTCACAGGGTTTTCACTTTTCGCACGCGAAGTACAACAAACGAAGCAAATCAAACCAATTTTGCACTAAACGAGAGGAATTCTTACCTCCTTAAAAGGAGACGAAAAATCTGTAGAACTTGTTAAAACCAGTGATGAGAGACGAACACAATTGATGAAGAACAGATTAAAAACGGCAGGAACAGATTAAAACGGCAGAATCAGGTACAAAGTATATGGCACAGGAAGAGACTAGATTTCGTGTGTCGATCCGAGAGAAGGAACTAAAATGAGCTCGTCGGCGGCTTATAAAGGCCGACGACGTTGAATTTGCAAAACTGAATTATATTTTTATTTTATTTGCTGACATCGGCAACGCTGGCGTGAGCCAACTTTTTAACCAATTTTATGTCGGTATTTTGTGTGTTTTTGCACAATCTATTGATTTTATTTGTTTTTATTGAATTTTACCTGATTTTACTGATTTTATTGAACCTTTTTAATGAACGCTGACAAACTGCCTTATTTGCCACATGGAACAGGGTGATGCAGAAGTGCGTGCACTCTTGCATACCCCCACCCCATGTGAACAAAAAACACAGATGAAAAATGTGTTTTTTCGTTCAAGAAAAAAATTGATTTTTGAATCACCCTGTACAAAATGGAATGAATGAAATTCGCGCACTGAGTGCTGCCATCTTCAAAGCAAAGCTGGCTTGAAAAAAAATCGGATGAATTCCATTCATAAAAATTATTGTTTACAAACAAACAAATTGCTGCATATGACTTGACCCGAACACAGGTCAATGCCTTTTCGTTTTTTTTCAATGAATTGGGCCTGGTGCCGCATCTGATATCTCTCCTGCCAGCAAATATAGCTGTTTATTTTTCGGTTTGTTTTGGTTCGAGGTCGTTCGCCTCATCAATATTTTTCACGAAATTTATTCGATAATTTAAATCGGATATAGGTTCAAGTTCCGCGAGTATAAAACTGAAATTATACTCGCGAATGCGTTTCGGTAACTTTTCACTCGCGAAATGTGATCCTATAAAAATTGCGGTTTTTTTTCCTGAACGTGTGCCATACATCTGTCGATCTGTGCCTTGCTGTGGAGAGATGACCAAATGGATTTTTTTTTGAAAGAGAAAAGAATGCTAACCTTCAGTGGAAAATTGGTGAGTCACAAGTGCCAGGGTGGGTGCGCTGGTCAATGTGCCACTAACCCCCTGCTAAATCCTTCGTCCGGCGAGTAAACAGTAAGCAAACGAGGCCGCGGCCGGACCAATCGCACAACCTGACACCTGTTTCCCTCCAGTGGCAATTCGGAAAGGAAAAAAAAAAGGGACCAAAAAAAAACATAACCCAGGGAGTGAAAAAAATGAAAGGCGATTGTGCGAAAGAAAACCAAACTTATCTCAAATGCTTCGGAACCGTGCGACCAGGCAAGGGCCGCAGGTCATAGCGATGTTCGGCTGCACTCGCACAATCGTCGCTCAAAGTGGAAACTTGGTCCACAGTAACTGCCTCATCGGGCTCCCCCTCATTAACCGTGGTGTCGACGGTCGACGGAGAGGCATCCACGGCAGCAGCATCGGCGACGATCTCCGAGGCAGTGTCACATCCTTCTGTAACCTGTGAATCACAACAGGAATATTTGCTGTGCAAATTATTATGTTTTTCGCACATTGGTAGGCACCTAAATAAGGATACCCTGCTCAATGGCACCTTTATTCTGTCACCCTCGGATCTCCAAGGTTTACAGCTAACATTTCCTCGGACATCGATACCAAGAACGATGTGCGGATTTGAATAAACAAAACTTGTTTTTTGGTTGATATTTTTCAATTTGTCTGATTTTCCGTACGTTCGGATTTTGACAATATCGCCAATTTGTATGGTGGATTCCTGAAATTTACGCTCAAAATACTTGGCATTCTGAGCGCAGGTTTCCTCAGCCTTTTCTTTCACAAAATCCCAAATAATTCGCTTTTCTTCAGCAAGAACTTGATCATCATCTGACAAATCCTGTATTTTGCTGGGATCCAAAAACATCAACTGTTCCGAGGTTAAAAGATCGCGGTTAAGAAAAATTCTCGCAGGACTGAAATTTGTATGCCCAATTAAACTGTTTAAAGACAATTGAATATGGCCAATATGAGAAGTCCAACTGGCATGATTTTCTGAGCACACTGTCCTAATCAAATTCCTTATGACAGAAATTCTAGCCTCAGTTGGGTTTGAAGAATGGTGGTAAGCCATGGAAAAAATAAGCTCAATCCCACGAACTTTGCACCACAAACGAAAATGCCTGCTTGTATGAACAGCATGTTGATCCACCACAATTGCTTGCGGATAGCCAAAAGAATTCAAAATTTTATCCTCCAAAATCTTCCGTAAAACCTTGGTATTGAAAGTTACCACTGGAGTGAGAACACAAAAATTGCTGAAAGTTTCAATACAGACCAACAATTGACGAGCATTTTTCTGTCCCGCTGCAAAGTGACACACATCTATTGCCCATATATTCGGCGTCAATTTTAAAGAATTTTGCATGTTTTTAATTGCGTATGGTTTTTGCGTGTTATATTTTGCACGCTGACATTGCTCGCATGCAGAAACAATGACTTTTGTGTCACGAGACATGCCCCTCCAATAAACAACTGAACGAGGCTTATGCAAAATCTTCTTCCACGACACATGCGATTGAGCATTTCCTGCATGGAATGACATCACAAGTTCTTTAACAAATCCTTTTGGTATGAGAATGACCCAACCATGTGATTCTCTGTTTATGTAAATGACCTCATTGATGAGTTTTAAATTCGGTTGCAAATTAGAAAAATGGTTGAATTTCTTTTTGTTCGAATTTTCCAGAGTTTCTTTGAATGACTTGTCAGTCAGAAATTTCTTGATTTCTTTGCAATGAGAATCCTTGTCTTGTTCAGAAAGGATCTCCAGAAACGAAAATCCCATGAATGTGGCCATCTCATTATTTGATTTTACACCCAAAGCAAAAACAGAATAAACCGGGACATCCCTGAAAAGACCCTCAAAATCACAATGATCATAATCAGCTTCCTGAAATTTGTCTTCTTGAATCTTTTTCAAATATTCCAGTTTTTCAGATAATGGCAGACAACCAATGCAACCAACAAGTGAATGAGCCATTTTAATACTGTTGATGTTGATCGCTTCAGTTGGTAGTGAGGAATCAAGGAAAATATCTTTGTCCTGATCGTAAAAATCACTCAATTTGCAGTCAGGCTGCACTGCTAAGTGAACTCTAGAAAAGTAATCGGCAGTTCGGTTAAATTTCCCCTTGATGTGTTTTATTGTTAGATCAACAATGGAAAGTCTCATGATCCATCTGCAGAGAGTTCCCCTGGTCATGTCATTTGATTTGAGATACCGAAGGGCGGCGTTGTCTGTTAAAGCAACAACTTTTGAGCATCCGATATAGGGGTAGTATTCTTCAACAGCTATAACCAAACCATAGCATTCCATCGTGTGGCTTGCCCATCTCGTTTGGTAACCTTCAAGAGTTCTTGAATAGAATCGCAAAGGCAAAATTCTGCCCATTTCATCAGTCTGGGCCAAAAACGAACTGACTGCGTGTTTTGAAGCATCTGTAACAATTAAGAATGGTTTATTTGGATCGGGAAAACTCAATGCAACTTTCAACGCAAGCAATTTCTTTATTTTCATGAACGCTTCTTGCGCTTCATCATTCCATACCAAAGTTTTCGGTTTCCCCCTTCGCAAAGCATTTAACGGATCAGAGACCTCAGCAAAACAAGGTATAAAGCTGGACATCCAGTTCAGAGCACCCATTAGCGAATAAAGCTCATCTAAATTTTTCGGCGCTTGCATGCGCAAAATTGAATCAATTTTTGCCTTATCAGCATATCGCTTACCATCGGAAATGATGTGCCCAAGGTATTTGAAAGATGTGACACCAATCTTGGCTTTCTCGTTGATGGAAAAACCTTTGTCCAACAGTGTTTGTAGAACTGCTTCCATCCTAACAGCTAATTCCTCAACGGTTTTTGCATGAATCAACAAATCATCAACAAAAATTTGGGTGTAGGCTCTATGTTTCTGCAAAATGGAAACCATGACTTGACAAAATATTTGTTGTGACACCTTCAAACCTTGTGGCATGCGATTCTGAAGAAATTGAGAATCAGGTGTATTGATGGCTAGAATTTTTCTGTGAAGAGGGTTTTTCAACACCAAATTATGGTAAGCATTTGTAATGTCCAACAGAGTGAAGACTGTATCTCCAGCAATCTTCCGATGAAGATTGCTGGATGAAATGGCGTCCCCGTTCGGGCGCCATATGACAATAAAGTAATGCCCGAATGAATTTTTCAATTTCTTTAATTTTAAATGAACATCTGTGAAAACTTCTCTCGGATTTTGGCAACACACAAAAAGTTTAAAATAAGTGAGGATAAATGTTTAAAATGGTCTCTGGGAAACATCTCGGTAAAGTCGTTGAACTCCTTGAGGTCTTCCAATGCGATGCAAGTCTCAAGATTCAAACAATGAGTGTACTATTGAAGAAAGGAGGCACTTATCCTGAAAATTCCGACAATACATTCCTCGCACTGCAGAACCAATCACCATGCTGAATCCTGAAGTGGTTTTGTGAAGCCAGGGATGCTTGCACTGCGCTCGACAAAACTGCGGTGTTAGACCATGCTAGGGTTCACAATCAGACCAAGGGTGAAGATCCATTACTCGACCTATTGCAGCAAATGCCCAAATACCGATGCGTGCCGGATATCCGGAGTTATGCCCGATAACCAGAGCTAGTGGGAAAGAGAAGTGGAAGGCAATGCTTACACTTCCATTCGATATTATAGTCCCACCAAAACAATGTCATGACGCTTGTTGATGTCAGTGAGGAGGAAGCAAAGATAATAAGAATTGCTGACTCTCCACGACAGCGTCCGAAAAGGGTTATTCTCATCAACCATTTCCCACATATTTTTACACAAAGGGTTTTTCACAGAAGATCAGTTTATCCCAGAATTTTCCACAGAACTGGTCTTTCTCTGAACAGAATTTTACACAACGTTTTACATGAAGCATCTTTTTCACATGTTCTCTCACAAACACTCCTCAAACTTTTCTGCAATCTCCAAAGTATTTTAGAGTCTTTCCAATCAAAGTTTCCGGTAGATTTCTCATCGCAAATATTTTTCTCACATGGTTTTCCTCACTGAGGCAATCGCACAACAGTCTTTTCACTATTCTCCAACAGTAATCAAACAGGTTTTTCAGAGCTGGTTTTCACAGGGTTTTCACTTTTCGCACGCGAAGTACGACAGACGAAGCAAATCAAACCAATTTTGCACTAAACGAGAGGAATTCTTACCTCCTTAAAAGGAGACGGAAAATCTGTAGAACTTGATAAAAACCAATGATGAGAGACGAACACAATTGATGAAGAACAGATTAAAAACGGCAGGAACAGATTAAAACGGCAGAATCAGGTACAAAGTATATGGCACAGGAAGAGACTAGATTTCGTGTGTCGATCCGAGAGAAGGAACTAAAATGAGCTCGTCGGTGGCTTATAAAGGCCGACGACGTTGAATTTGCAAAACTGAATTATATTTTTATTTTATTTGCTGATATCGGCAACGCTGGCGTGAGCCAACTTTTTAACCAATTTTATGTCGGTATTTTGTGTGTTTTTGCACAATCTATTGATTTTATTTGTTTTTATTGAATTTTACCTGATTTTACTGATTTTATTGAACCTTTTTAATGAACGCTGACAAACTGCCTTATTTGCCACATGGAACAGGGTGATGCAGAAGTGCGTGCACTCTTGCAGATTTCTCTCGGAGTAAAACTTTTTCCTTTTTTCTGAGGTGCCTCTTTGAATGACTTTCTTTTGATTTCAGCCTTCTTTTTGCCGCTCTTTGGATTCGTCAGATCTCTGCTGATTTCCTCTAGCAGCACCAATGTGCTTTTCTTTTCTTTCTTAGGTGCGTGAAATTGTCAAAGCCTTGGGACTCGAAGACTGCAGGAATACTATGACCATGAAATTATCAGGTGGACAGAAGAAAAGACTCACAATTGCACAGGAACTTATTGTCAATCCTTCCATTTTGTTTTTGGACGAGCCAACAAGGTAACTACGAATATATCCATAGCAGTATTATAATGATTGAAAGAAGGAGTGCAGCTTGCTTCATTTTACATGAAGCCAAATGGAGCAGAAGTGTGGCCACAATGTGAATTGCGATGTTGCGGCGTTCAAGGGGAAGGGCGCATCGAAAGACATGCGAGTGCAATGGCGGACCGCGGTGCAATGTTCACAGAAAGTTAAATTTCTCCTGAACAAAGCGACGGATTTTGATGAAACTTCCCATGGTGGAAAGCTGAAAAATGAGCGCTTTCATACATGTATAGTGTGACAACCTTTCGTCGGGTAAAACACTAAAATAATTTGAGAAAAGAAAGTGCTTAATTTTGGTGTTAGAAAATTCCGGTTCCTGCAAGGTACTTTCAAAGATTGTGCCATTTTTTCCGTAGTAACATGGTTTCCAACTGTGGAGAAGTTGTAAAGAAAGCCTTCGGCTTTCCAAAAATACCAAAATCATTGAATTTGAACACCATTTGACTGTTTTACAACTCAGAGAAAACTCGCAAAGTCCACCCTCAAAAACAAAACAATGCTGCCATATCGCGTTTTCTGGTCACAAAACAGTTAAATGGTGCTCAAATTCAATGATTTTGGCATTTTTGGAAAGCCGAAGGCTTTCTTTACAACTCTTCAAAAATGACCCTTGCTCTCTAGCAAAGAATTGGATTATGAACGAGCGAAATATTTATGGCATACAAAAGTGGTTGTACAACGGAACAACAGTTGTTGATTTGGCCCAAAACATCCTTCTATCAGGTTTAATTTTAAACATCATTGCATAAAAGAAATTTCCTAAAATCCACACCAGAATAGCTCAGACGGCTCTCAGAATCCATGAAAAATGAGCTCAATGAAAATTCGACATCACATAAAACCCAGAAAATTTAGGTCACCCAGCAAAAGAGAAAGATATTCTTGTGAGACATTCACAGGCACATCTGAGCTCAGCTTGTGCAGCTCTTTTCTTTTTCTAAATACCAAACTGGCAATGGTATTACTCCAATTTTACGATATCCAACCCTTATCAAAATCACTCAATTCAGAGGCAAAAGAGAGCCCACTTCAGAACAACGTGGGGCTTCAACCAGTTGCATGAGAAAGATGGAAATTTGCATCAATGTCAGGGAAGAATGCTTCTAGTGGTTTTTTCAAGTGTATTTAATCAAAGTTGTGCCCAAAGAAATTTAATGAGCAACATGCATTACTTTTGGATCCCCCTTCGAAATTTACCAGTGCTCCTTTACCAAGGGAACTCACCTTTTGGAGGTTGCCTTGATGAGATCTCTCGAACATATTGCAGTTTAGCCGCCGTATCTGACCACTCGTTGGTATCTGAATTATCTGAGGGAGAGCAAATCTCACTGCACGGGAGAGAAAAAGCAGTGTTTCCAGAACTACAGAGCTGATGTTGCTGGGATGTCAAAATATCTCCTTGCGTGTTTCGAGGTGTTCACTGCCTTGGATATCGCCCTGGGATCTGTGCTAACAACCAATCGAATAAATTTAGCTTAATTGTCGAGAATGCAAAAGTTACCCAAATTCCTACCAAGATGGAAATCAGCGGGCCACTAAAGGAGCCCTGATTTTCGGGAACTTTCAACTCTCAAAAACGAAGACTTCGGAATTCGGATCATTTTCGAGAGAGCATCGCAGAAAATAAAACACTACCTGTGAGCAAGCCGCGCATTGCGGATAATCCTGGCATTTTTTATTTTTCCCTTTTTTAATAAGCGGTCTCGATAGCAAATCTGGACGTCAGTGTTTGGAGCTGCTGGCTCAACTTGCAAGCGAAGGTAGAACTGTTATCTGCACTATTCATCAACCAAATGAACAGATGTTAAACATGTTTCAACAGGTTTATCTTCTGGGAAATGGTGAATGCTGCTATCGAGGATCTCCCAGGAACATATTGAGTCATTTTTCCAGTCTTGGGGCTGTTTGTCCAGCAAAAATTAACCCGGCAGATTTCAGTTAGTTTGCACGTTCTTTTGTTCGCATGCTTCCGCAGGTCTTTTCCTTTCGCCGACCTATTTCGTGTTTGTTTCCTATACCGATACCAATGCGTGCGGTAGCTATTAGCAGGGTTTGATGCAGGATTTCTCGCTATTGTTTCCTCAAAGCGTTCATTGCGATCAATGTAATTCGTCTGTTTGCCCAAAAATCTTTGTCAACAGCAAAAATTTAAATTTGGTGTGTTTATAAAAGTTTGTTATTCGAAACTTTTTCTAGGTCCCACATCACATTTGAGACCACAATTTCGGAATAAAGTCCGTGGTAAAGACTGGAAAAAGTTTAAAGTCACAAAATATGATAAAAACATCAAATCTACATTTATCCCTTGAACAAAGACTTTTGAGCTACCCCGTATATCTATAAGCCCGTATATCTTTGCAGTTTGAAATTCTCCAATTATGCCTGACGCAGACATGAAAATTTGTTTTGAATGAAAG
>JASGXE010006803.1:0-20808 GCA_030068105.1 Sinentomon sp. SZTP_YWyxl | reverse complement strand
CCATTTTGTCACAGAAACCATTTATTTTCAGTTTGTTCTGAACATCTTCTCTTCAAAAAAGTGGGAGACCGAAGACCCCGATAAGAACCCTGTCATAAGAACCCAATGGGGCCGAGAAGGCTGAACTCCATTTCTTCGTACAACTCCCATTTTTTCCCATCAGAACAAACGGTATGCTGGAGGCCTTTTCAAATACGCAACGGCCAACTTTATCTGTGAGGGCCCAATTATCTGCAAGGGCGACATTTTGAAACATTTGCAAGGGTCACACTTTGATATTTGGAATTTGAAATTTGGGGAAAATTGGAATTTTGAGACCCATCTTCGGAAATATTCGAGAGCAGAAGCTCGACCTGGTGCACATTTGACCGTTCTGAATGATTTTTTCTTTCTTTTTTTTTTTATTTTGATCAGGAGGAGAAGACGCTGCTCAAAGTGGTGTCTCTGGAGCGATTTGGGTTTACTGCGCCCACATCAGGAAAATGAAGGGTCTGAGCATGGATATTTTGACATTTGTGAACGAAATATTGTCAACGATTATTGCCAAGAAAAAATTGTCAACGATTATTGTCAACGAAATATTGTCAACGATCATTGTCAACGAAATTTTGTCAACATTATTGTCAACGAAAATTGTCAACGATTATTGTCAACGAGCTATTGTCAACGATTATTGTCAACGAAATTTTGTCAACGATTATTTGTCAACGATTATTGTCAACGAAATATTGTCATCGATTATTGTCAACGAAATATTGTCAACGATTATTGCCAACGAAATTTTGTCAACGATATGTTGTCAACGATTATTGTCTCAACGAGATATTGACTATTGTCAACGAAATATTGTCAACTATCATTGTCAACGACATATTGTCAACGATTATTGTTAACAAAATGTTGTCAACGATTATTGTCAACAATGATTGTCAACGAAATATTGTCAACGATTATTGTCAACGAAATTTTGTCAACGATTATTGTCAACGATATATTGTCAGCGATTGTTGTCAACGAGATATTGTCAATGAAATATTGTCAACGATTATTGTCAACGAAATATTGTCATCGAATATTGTCAACGAAATATTGTCAAGGATTATTATCAACGAAATATTGTCAACGATTAATATCAGCAAAATATTGTCAGCGATTATTGTCAACGAAATACTGTCAAGGATTATTGTCAACGAAATATTGTCAACGATTATTGTCATCGAAATATTGTCAGCGATTATTGTCAACGAAATTTTGTCAACGATTATTGTCAACGAAATATTGTCATCGATTATTGTTAACGAAATATTGTCAAAGATGATTGTCAACAAAATATTTTCAACGATTATTGTCAACGAAATATTGTCAGCGAATATTGTCAACGAAATCTTGTCAACGAGTATTATCAACGAAATATTGTCATCGATTATTGTCAACGAAATATTGTCAAGGATTGTTGTCAACGAAATATTGTCAACGATTATTGTCAACGATATATTGTCAACGATTATTGTCAACGAGATATTGTCAACGAAATATTGTCAACGATCATTGTCAGCGACATATTGTCAACGATTATTGTTAACAAAATGTTGTCAACGATTATTGTCAACAATGATTTTCAACGAAATATTGTCAACGATTATTGTCAACGAAATTTTGTCAACGATAATTGTCAACGATATATTGTCAACGATTATTGTCAACGAGATATTGTCAACGAAATATTGTCAACGATTATTGTCAACGAAATATTGTCATCGAATATTGTCAACGAAATATTGTCAAGGATTATTGTCAACGAAATATTGTCAACGATTAGTATCAACAAAATATTGTCAGCGATTATTGTCAACGAAATACTGTCAAGGATTATTGCCAACGAAATATTGTCAACGATTATTATCAACGAAATATTGTCATCGATTATTGTCAACGAAATATTGTCAAGGATTATTGTCAACGAAATATTTTCATCGATTATTGTCAACGAAATATTGTCAATGATTATTGTCAACGAAATATTGTCAACGATTATTGTCAACGAAATATTGTCAACGATTATCGTCAACGAAATATCGTCATCGATTGTCAAGGATTATTGTAAACGAAATATTGTCAACGATTATTGTCATCGAAATATTGTCAGCGATTATTGTCAACGAAATTTTGTCAACGATTATTGTCAACGAAATGTTGTCATCGATTATTGTTAACGAAATATTGTCAAGGATTATTGTCACGAAATATTGCCAACGATTATTGTCAACGAAATATTGTCAGCGAATATTGTCAACGAAATCTTGTCAACGAGTATTATCAACGAAATATTGTCAACGAAATATTGTCAAGGATTGTTGTCAACGAAATATTGTCATCGATTATTGTCAACGAAATATTGTCAGCGATTATTGTCAACGAAATTTTGTCAACGATTATTGTCAACGAAATATTGTCATCGATTATTGTTAACGAAATATTGTCAAGGATTATTGTCAACGAAATATTGTCAACGATTATTGTCAACGAAATATTGTCAATGATTATTGTCAACGAAATATTGTCAACGATTATTGTCAACGAAATATTGTCAACGATTATCGTCAACGAAATATCGTCATCGATTGTCAAGGATTATTGTAAACGAAATATTGTCAACGATTATTGTCATCGAAATATTGTCAGCGATTATTGTCAACGAAATTTTGTCAACGATTGTTGTCAACGAAATGTTGTCATCGATTATTGTTAACGAAATATTGTCAAGGATTATTGTCAACGAAATATTGCCAACGATTATTGTCAACGAGATATTGTCAACGAGATATTGTCAGCGAATATTGTCAACGAAATCTTGTCAACGGGTATTATCAACGAAATATTGTCATCGATTATTGTCAACGAAATATTGTCAACGATTATTGTCAACGAAATATTGTCAGCGATTATTGTCAACGAAACATTGTCAACGAAATGTTGTCAACGACAATGATCAACGAAATGTTGTCAACGATTATTGTCAACGAAAAATTGTTAATGAATATTGTCAACGAAATATTGTCAACGATTATTGTCAACGACGCCGTAACAAATTAAACGGTAGGGTAAGTTACCACGAAAAAGTCCTGTCAATAACTCGTGCTATGTCATGCGAAGAAATGTGTAGGCCTGTATCATTTTTTAACCCGAAGCGATAATTCTCAAAATGTTCGAATTTGATTGAGAAGACAGTGTTCTCGCGCCATAACCTTTGCTAATGAAGATTGCACGGAATTGAAAGGTCAACTCGGAAAAAAAGAAACTGGTCTCCTGCAACCGCAGGTGAAGTCTACTCGTATAAGGTACCTACACAGCAGTTTTTTTTTAAACATAAATTTTACAATTATTTCTAACGGACCTGCAGTTTAATCAAAAGTGGAGTTAATTCTGTTTGCCCATGACTACTTTTCCTTGTTTTGATTGCCATGTGAACCGGCCAACAACAATTTCAATGGGTGCGGCTCATTGCAACTGTTTGGTGCCAATTTTCTTCGAAAGAAGGCCAGAAGTGTGGCAGGTTGTCATTAGAAATGATTGAAACAAACAATCACAGTTGGCATTGGTTGTGGATCCCCTCCTGTGATGCATTGGTGACATGGTTCAAAAATTGCAATTGTTGAGATTTTAACAAAATCAATGCTGAATCAAAGAGATTAATACAAAATCAATGATAAAGAATTATATATATCCCATATATTCCTATATATCCCTATATCCCTCCATTATATCCTCCTAGAAAATATGTGAGGGTGAATGAATTCTGTTATTGATGTACATACAAGTATTTCACCATCGGCAAAATTTCGATATAAAAATTGCCATTTGCAGCCCTTGTCGATTTGTTCCAAAATTCCATTTTTTCAAAATTTCCATTCATTTGGGTAAATCAATGTTTTTCTTGTGGCAGCTGAACAATCCGGTTAACCAAATTTGCACGATGTGACGACCACATTATTGCAATTTTCAACGAGAAAAAAAAACAGATGAATGGTACGATTGTACGATATGTACGATGTCCAGCAGTTGCTGTGTTTGTTCCATGTTGCGGGGGCCAGATGGCAACGGCATGTTCTGTTTGAGCACAACCAGACGCGGACAGATGCAACCCAGGCCGTCGAAAAAAGGCCGTCGAAAAGCAACACAGGGGGTGGGCTCTGGCCCACAGAAGCTCACAGAAAAAGAACAACAGCTGCTTGCACACTTGTGTTACTTTTCAACTATGGCACATATTTAATGTCCATGATAGACAAATGTCTTGATGGAAGCAGGTGCCTGGATCCATAGAGACTTTGGAAAATGGACGCATTTGAATCGCTTGAAATTTGAATTTTGAAATCTTTTAAATTTGAACATGAAAAATGAAAGTTGCAAGCGAAAGCAGAAAGGTGCGTCTATTCGAAAAGTGCAAATTGCGAGAAGGGCAGGGTTCTATGCTTGCAATTTTTCTTGGCATTTTTTACCGGGAAAAAATTCTCACCTGGTGGGAAGCACACATTCGTAATTCTGGGATTTCTCCAGAGGGATACAAGATGGGTTTTGTTGACTTCCATGCATGTGATTTCCATCTCTCTGAAAACTCGATGGTAATTTCTGGAGCTCTTGCTTTCATTGCTCGCGCAGGGTGGCCGCCAGAAAATCATGTTTTTACAGCCTCAATACTTGTTTTGTTGTGCTTTTCCGCATTTCATGACGCTTACGAGTATATTTCTCAATTTTTGTTGTTTCATATGAAACCATGCACTATCCCAGTGCGCGCCTGCATCACCTTGTGTTTCACGGAAGCCACTTTGATGCTCATTCCCGCGAAGTGTTCTGAGCTTTTTTAACTGCATCCTCCAAAGAGACGACCCACAGAGTGTCACAAACGGTCCATTTTTCATTTTTTTTTTTTGTGATGGGCATTTTTCACCATCTCATAACACCTTGGGTAAATTTAGTGCAAGCGACACAAGGCTGAGAGATTCTACGCTGCCAGTGAAACGAGTGATGCCTGTGCGCTATATTTTCTATGGGGAAGTCTTATCAGCAATAAACAGGAAAGCTTCTGAGGTATTTTCAGAACACCACAACCCTGAGACAGGCCGTTTACTCCGGCTAACATTTCAAGACAATTAAGACAGCAAGGCACCTCGTGAAGAAAACACTGAAAGGGATATTTCAATGAGCGGACCCGATATTTGACTTCTCCCTCACATAAATTCATGTCCCAAGTCGTACTGTGTTTGTTCGCGTGTGTTCACATCAAGGATTTTAGTTACCATTGTGGTTTAATTTTTCTGTGATCATGTTCCCGCACTTTGTTCGTTTTCCCAATACCAATGCAATTCGTGCTAAATTTGTTTTTCTTCATATCTCCTCGCCTTGATTTGGACTGAATGGATGCACTGCGCAGCTGCTGGAATGCTTTTGGATTCAAAAGCCATTTTCAACGTTGAAATATCGTGGTGCAGGTACAAATGTGTCGAAAAAATCTGCATCGGGCGTGGGAAAAGATATAATTGTTGACATGACATGGAAAAAAAAAAGAAAATCAGGGAAGCCACACCAATCACGCATTCGGTGAAATGCTTTCTTAGCCCAATGCAGCATGTGCATCGTACTGATGGAGAAGATTCAGCTCAATGACAAATCCACTCTCAAACACGCAACGCTCTGTTTCAAAAATAAATGCTCATCAGGCACAATAGCGAATTTTCTGCGCACCGCGCAACGCTGGACCCTTTCAACCAACAAAAGTGATGTTCTGAAACAGGTCCCACAAAACGAAACATATTCAAAATGGGTCTCGTGCCAACCGCCGACGTTGCTATAACCCAGTGACAAGTTGCTGCCTGCCGAGTCATTAGCCTCAAAAAACGGAGACAGCAACGTAATTATCGGTTTTCCCTTTGTGGATTTCTGTTCGATTTCGGCCCGATGCATGAGTCGAAAACCAAACATGCAGTCAACATCCAGGTTTAACGTCAGCCTCAGAAACACGCCTCCCAAAAGGTAAACATTTTTCCGAGCATGATAATTTCCCAACGAAGAAAGTTCCGGAAATGTAAACGATGCGGAGAAAACGGGTGCGTGGCAATGCATGTTGACCCACTTGTGGGCGCAACGAACATAATGATAATTTCATCCTCAATGTGCTGTCCCGTATCCGCTTCACGGAAAAAAACGCGGAAGAAACTTTCACTTTCAGACCCTCTTCAAAGCAACACAGACCCGAAGACATGAATTTGTTGCAAGGCCTTCGCTATGAAAATTCGCCGGCAAACTGCCACCATCTGCGATAACTTGCTCATTTTGTGGCCATTGCGCCACTTAAACTGTTACCAACAAAAGAGGCAAATATATCCCAACGCAACTGGTGGCAATGATCAACAGGTTAGATTAGTTAGGTTATTATTATTATTATTATTATTATTATTATTAATCAATCTCTACAATAAAGTAGAACGTCACAAACACGAAACAAACAGCAAATAAATTAGCAAATATGAAAAAGAGGTCTGGCCTGCAACCAACTAAAATGGAGCCCACCTGAGAAAGAGAGAGAAGAAAAAAAAAAAAAAAAAAAAAAAAAAACTACGACAAGCACGCAAAAATCGGGGCCGAGGAGGGAAGGGCATTCCATTCGCGTACTGTACGGGGGAAAAAACTATTAAAGTGCTTATTAAATTTTAAGATGGGATATTCAATGAAGTGGCCATTATCGGTGCGGCGGCGAATTATCCTTTGGGCAAAATTAGACGGAAGAGAGGTACTAACGGTACCCTTAATTATTGATTGAAGAAACTTCAGGCGTCTGCTTGAACGTCTTTGGAAAAGAGTTTCAAGGCCTAGACGAGAAATCATTTCAGAGACTGATGAAGTCCGTCTGTAGTCAGCACAAATGAATCTTACGGCGCTTCTCTGGAGCCTCTCAAGCATGCAGATGTGGGAGGAGAGAAATGGGTCCCAAACTTCACATGCGTATTCCAAAATTGGTAAGACAAGGCTGGAATATGCTTTAAGCTTGGCTGGTGTCTGAGCAGGCCTGATGTTACGCATTAACATACCCAGTACTTTTTTTGCTTTGGACAATATATAATTGATGTGGGGACCCCAAGAGAGATCATCTGAGAGATAGACACCTAGATATTTGAATACAGAAACTTTAGTTACAGTCTGACCACCAATGGAATAGGAGAACGATGGGGCTGAGTGACCTTGCCTTTGGAACAGCATCCAATTACATTTTGCAGTGTTAATTACCAAACCCCAGGTACTTGCCCACAAATGGAGTGCATCAAGGTTGGACTGCAACGTCGAAACGTGGGGAGGGCCGTAAATGACCAAGTCATCAGCAAACAATCTGGATTTGCAATTTAACACCATGGGGAGATCGTTTACATAAGTAATGAATAAAAGAGGACCCAAGACACTTCCTTGTGGAACTCCACAGGTGACAGAGCGTCTGGATGAGAATTCCCCCTCCACAGAAACACGGAAAAAACGACCAGACAAGAAGTGCTGTACCAGGACAATCAATGGAGCAGGAAACTTCAGCAATGAGAGCTTGTGCAACAACAAGTTATGAGGAATTAAGTCAAAGGCTTTTTTAAAATCAATGAATATTGCATGCAAACTGCCTTTCGATTCAAGGGTGTTACCTATTTCAAATGTAAACTCAATTAATTGGGTAGTGCAGGAAAACCCCTTCCTAAACCCATGCTGGTTAGGGTGCAAAATACTGTTGGACACTAAATGGTAGGAGAGGTGAGAATAAAGGATCTTCTCGAAAATTTTACTGCTGGTGGAGAGCAGCGAGATCGGACGATAAAGTTCTGGGTCTTCCGACGGCCCTTTTTTTGGTATTGGGATAATGTTTGCAACTTTCCAATCATCAGGGAGGACAAGGTCAAGGTAAATCTTCTTAATAATTAATTCAAAAAAGAATGAAAGTTCAAAAGAAAGCGACTTTAGAAATTTCGGTGGAATTAGGTCGCTGCCTGCAGCTTTCCTGGCCGACAATTTCGATAAGAGATTCTGAATGCCTGCTCGAGAAATGAAAAAAGTGTTCGAGTTTGCCTCTGGGAGTTCAGGAGAGATAAAGCTGGGGGGTAAACGGTGCAGGTTGTTGTCGATATCGACATTAGAAACAGAGTTCTGGAAGGTTTTTGCAAGCACTTCAGCTTTTTCACAGGCAGAATGAGCTACAAGTCCATCAGTACAACGAAGTGATGGCAGACCGCGCGTTGTACGCAGGTTTTTAATGAAGCGCCAAAAAGGTCGGGAATATGTAGCTGAGATGGCTTTTTCAATAAAGGCGCTGAAATCAGAAGAAGCACATTCACGAAGTTCAAAACGGACAGATGCAAGCCGGTTCGCAATGCGTGGATTATTATTTGTCGTTAAGCTTTTTGGTTAGACGACGTTTTTTTCTGGCCAGAGTGCGAAATCGCGCAGAAATCCAAGGACTACCGGGCTTAATTTTGATTGTTTTGACTGGGACCATCGACAAGCACTGTAAGAGAATCAGTTTAAATGCAGCCCAGACCTCGTTGACATTATTTAAACGATTACAATCAAGATCATTGCAAAAATTCTGAAAAAGGGGGAGAAGCCGACTCCTAATGCCGACCCAGTTGGCTCGATCGTAACATTTGACTTTGATAGGGGATTTCAACAACTGAATTGGAAGGGGGATGCTAAAGGTGACAAATTCATGATCAGACAGGCCTGGCAATGCAGCAACTCCCAGGTCAGAAGAATCAAAATTTGTGAAAACGAGATCGAGGATATTGCTACAGCCACCAGGGACAATGCGTGTTGGTGTAAGAACATATGCTGAGTTAAACCAAATAGCTGTTGAATGTCGAGTAAGGCCTCAGCTTTTTGAGAGCCACCAGATACCGCCTGCCAGTCCAGAAAAGGACAATTAAAGTCACCAGTTATAATAAGCCGATGGTCAGGGTATGCTGGCAAAAATGTGCCCGATCTGATCTGAAACAAGATGAAAGTCAAGTGGGCCGGCAGTGGGAGGGACATAAAAGACGCCAACGATATAAGGAGTGCGATCAAGTGCGGAAATGAGACACCAGCTGGACTCAAAGCAATCGTTCTTTGGAAAATCAATGATCAATGCCGTTGACCTGATGCAATCATTATCGACTGCAACCAAAGTCCCACCACCACGGCGATCAAGTCTATCATGCCGATAGACTGAAAAGTTAGGGGGGAATATCTCAACACTGTCAACGTCAGAATGTAACCAGGTCTCAGTTAGAAAGATAACATGGACACAAGAAGATGTGACAAATTCTAAAAGCTCGGCTCTTTTATGAGAAGGGAGTATGGACCTAACATTAGCAAGCAAGAGTTTTGTTGGCTGTGCCTTAGGTGGAGGCGAATGCGATTTGCTGACAGTTCGAGCAACGTCCAGATCAACAGGCGGCAAAAGGTTTTGAACAGCAAGTGCAGAAAATTTTTCAAATGAAGTGGTTGGACGCCCTCTCGTCCCCTCCGACACAGCAGAAGGGTCGACACCCGACGGCCTCGCCTCGCTGCTGGTTTGCAGCGCGAGAGGAGGCGGACAGGTGACGTCCACATCCATCAAGGGCGAGGCAGGAGGCACTGAAGCAAGATTTCGAAAATTGAATACAGAATTCCCTGAGATGTGTTTTGAAACCGTAACTACAGAAAATTTTGATGAGGAGCCTGTGAGAGGGCCTCCAACCCCCTCCGTCATAGCGGGAGGGACGACATCCGACGGCCTCCCCTCGCTGCTGGTTTGCAGTTCAAGAGGAGGCGGACAGGTGACGTCCACCTCTATGAAGGGCGAGGCAGGAGGCACTGAAGCGAGATTTCGAAAATTAAATACAGAATTCCCAGAGATGTGTTTTGAAACCGTAACTACAGAAAATTTTGATGAGGAGCCTGTGAGAGGGCCTCCAACCCCCTCCATCATAGCGGTAGGGACAACACCAGACGGCCTGCCCTCGCTGCTCGTTTGCAGTGCGAGAGGAGGCGGACAGGTGACATCCACCTCTATGAAGGGCGAGGCAGGAGGCACTGAAGCAAGATTTCGAAAATTGAATACAGAATTCCCAGAGATGTGTTTTGAAACCGTAACTACAGAAAATTTTGATGAGGAACCTGTGAGAGGGCCTCCAACCCCCTCCGTCATAGCGGGAGGGACGACATCCGACGGCCTCCCCTCGCTGCTGGTTTGCAGTGCAAGAGGAGGCGGACAGGTGACGTCCACCTCTATGAAGGGCGAGGCAGGAGGCACTGAAGCAAGATTTCGAAACTTGAATGCAGAATACCCAGAGATGTGTTTTGGAACCGTAGCTACAGAAAATTTTGATGAGGAGCCTGTGAGAGGGCCTCCAACCCCTCCGTCATAGCGGGAGGGACGACATCCGACGGCCTCCCCTCGCTGCTGGTTTGCAGTGCGAGAGGAGGCGGACAGGTGACGTCCACCTCTATGAAGGGCGAGGCAGGAGGCACTGAAGCAAGATTTCGAAAATTGAATACGGAATACCCAGAGATGTGTTTTGGAACCGTAACTACGGAAAATTTTGATGAGGAGCCTGTGAGAGGGCCTCCAACCCCCTCCGTCATAGCGGGAGGGACGACATCCGACGGCCTCCCCTCGCTGCTGGTTTGCAGTGCAAGAGGAGGCGGACAGGTGACGTCCACCTCTATGAAGGGCGAGGCAGGAGGCACTGATGCAAGATTTCGAAAATTGAATGCAGAAATCCCAGAGTTGTGTTTTGAAACCGTAACTACAGAAATTTTGATGAGGAGCCTGTGAGAGGGCCTCCAACCCCTCCGTCATAGCGGGAGGGACGACACCCGACGGCTCCCCTCGCTGCTGGTTTGCAGTGCGAGAGGAGGCGGACGGATGACGTCCACCTCTATGAAGGGCGAGGTAGGAGGCACTGAAGCAAGATTTTGAAAATTGAATACAGAATTCCCAGGGATGTGTTTTGGAACCGTAACTACAGAAAATTTTGATGAGGAGCCTGTGAGAGGGCCTCCAACCCCCTCCGTCATAGCGGTAGGGACAACACCCGACGGCCTCCCCTCGCTGCTGGTTTGCAGTGCGAGAGGAGGCGGACAGGTGACGTCCACCTCTATGAAGGGCGAGGCAGGAGGCACTAAAGCAAGATTTTGTAAATTACGGCGACCGTGGCCAAAAAATGTTGGAAAGGGCCGACACCAAATTGTGTGAAAGGCACAGAAAACATGATTGGTATAAAAAGATGGCGCACATGTTTGAGCAGCGTAGATGGAACATGGACCTTTTGCAGAAAGTGCAGAATTGAGAATAGCAGGCCAGCAAGCATTCAATTGTCAATGGAATGGAAGACGACAAAATGGGTTAATAACAGCAAGCGAATGGCAGAAGAAATTTGCAAGTTGGTTTAGCCCATAGTTGTTTAGATGAATAGAATCTTTAGCGAACCAGTTAGAGCTCAAATGGTAGTTTAGATCGAAAAAATAAATATTGCTGATTGAGCAATGATACTGCAATTTTGAATTCAAGTCATACGTGATCCAAACAGGGACGTCAGTTCTCTGAAGAACACCGGAAATCGCCACTTCAGCTTGAGGACAGATCGACTGGACTGTCAGGCAGAGATGCTCCATTTCTTCAACAACTTCGTCGATATCCTGATGCTGAGACAAGTTGTTGGATCCGGCTTGAATAATCACGCAGGTCACGCCTTGGAGCTGACTTCTGTTTTTGGAGATATGAGCGGTCAACTTGCGGATGGTTGCACCAGGCAGCGAACAAACATCGACGTTTGAGCTGGTGAAACAGTTTCGGATATTTTTAACAATTGAATCGCCGATGATCAAGCATTTAGGGCTTGATCTTGCGTAATTGAGGCGATCATTTGTGCGTAGTGCAGCACCATCAAACCCCAGACTGCGCTGGGTGTCACAAAAACTGGAGGTTGCACTGGGATACGGAGGTTGATTTCCATACACGCCGGGGTGACCCGGTGTCACATAGTTGTGGTAGATTGGAGGGTGAAGTGGATGCCGGAGAGGATTTCCTTTTACGTTGTTTAGCGATGCACTGTGACCACCAAACTGTGCAGGTGGAAACGCAGACGGGGTGACATTCATGGGTAAAGCACCAAAACCACGGTGAGAGATGTCGCAAGGCACATGTGAAAAAGGACCACTGTTAAACGGAGAGAATGGAGCACCGTTTTGAGAACCATTGAATGGCAATTCACGTGAATTGCGAACAGATCCTGGTGGTGATAAAGGATAAGGAGCACTATTTTCAGCGCCATTTGTTGGAACACTGAAACCACGAACGTGTGCAAATGGATCACGTTGAGAACCACCTTGGTGGTCGAAGTGATGGAGTTGAGGTCCTGCACCAACAGGTAAGCAGGCGTTCCGAACACCAGGACCATGATAAGGAAGCAGGCTAGGTATCGAACGCCCCATTGGTGCCTTGCCATAACTCTGCCAGACGTTAGCATGCTGTCTGCCATAATTGGAGTGCTGCCATCGGTTAGCATGCTTCCAGCTGTAATTGGAATGTTGCATGCCTTTTACATGCTGGCTACCATAATTGATGGCAGAAGTTTGTTTTCTCGTGCTGTTATGGATGCTAGTGCTGGCAACATTTTGAGAAGCGCCGGAAGACGAAGGCTTGGCATTTACTTTAGTTATGGCAGGAGTTCTGGTGGAAAAAGATTCGATGTTGACGCCAGCGTCAGCGACGGCCACTGATCTGGTGGACGAGACATCAGCGAAGACATCAGAAATGACTGCCTCTCTCGTGGAAGAGGCCCCAGCATTGGACATAGAGACAGGAGCATTGGTGGGACAGGACTCTGAGTTGACGTCAGAGATGCCTGCAGCTCCTGTAATCGAGGCGTCAACAGTGGTGTCAGAGATGACAGCACCAGTGTCAACTCTGATATCGGCGGAGGTACTTGTTGACGTTCCTTGAGAAGTATGGCCATGACCAATCATCGGGTCAGAGGCCAAGAAAGAAGTTGAGGGGATACTCACAGCTCTTTGAATGTCAGCAACACTTTTGCTCAACGTAGTCAGTTCTAATGAGTGCGACGAGTACAAGGACAACTTTGAAGCAACTGCTTCTGCAAGAATCGTCTCACGTCCATAAAGTTCGTTGCAATGCCCAGGTGGCAGTCCGGCCACGGGTTCTGAGGCTGAGGAGAGCACTGCATGGACCAGGCCAAGGGACTTGGTAACTGAATCAATTTTGGACTCAGCTTTATTTAAGCGCTCAAGCAAACAGCTCGGTGCTCCTGAGTTCGAGTCAACGTCAGAATGTGAAGCGCAAACAGAACTTGAATTTGAACACTTGAGCGCATCAACATCATGTCGCAGAGTGTCCAGGATTGACTTAAACTTTTTCGACTCTTCGCCAAGATCATCGAACTTCTTGGCCAACATCGAGTAAGACTCGAGTGAGGTCAGAAGTTTACGCTGTTCTTTCCAGCAAGGTGGGCATATCCAGTAGTGTGCCTTGTCTGTTTCAGGCAAATTAACACACGACGAATGGTACCAGTTGGCACATCCACGGAGAGCAGCGCCACATTCCACCATCCCGCCACCATCGGAGCAGTTTTTTCGGCCAAAAACACAAGTGTTCAAACAATACAGCGGGCTTTTCTTTGGCATGGTATTGCTCAGGCGAACGAGAACTGAAAAATTGACAGAAATATCACTGGTGAAATGCAGAAACGTTCATGGCGAGGCGAAGCGAAAGCACCTGCTTTCAAAACCAAAGTTCAAGGACGCAGCAGCAGCACCAGAGCAGCAGCAGCAGCAGCAGCAGCAGATAACGCAGCGCAGTGAATCGAAAAAACTGGCTGAGTGAACGGCGGAGGAGCGGACTGAGTTAGGTTAGGTTAGGTTAAGTTCGGTTAGGTCCCGTGTGAGGGTTCTACAGTGGCTTCCCTGGACTCCCGGGGAAGAATGACAAAAATCATTTGGTTAATATATAAAGTAACGGGGGGCGGACAATCGGGATCATGGGACAAACTAGAACTTGTTTGTCTAGTTTGTGGCATTTGATGGGAAGTCTGAATCCATCAGACATGGGATGGGGACAATCCAGAACATACACTTGGTTGCAAAAGGGGTCAATCTGGAACATAGCCAAGACAGCAATTGGCTCACCGTACAGGATGAACTAAATTGACTTTTGTGCTTGTTTTTTTCCTTTTTTTGTCATTCTTACCCGGGAACCCAGGGAAGCCACTGCAGAAACCTCACACGGGACCTAACCTAACCTAGCCTGCCAATGGTCTGTGTGTGCACGCTGCTGTTATTTGGATCGACAAAGAAAAGCGAATGATTGATTGTCCAGGGTGTACAAACGAGATCTGTTGAGTTCTTGTATCCCTGCCAACATATCCACCATATCCCTGCCAACTAAGATCTGTTAAGTTAAGTTTTTTCCCTGCCAACAGTCTGTAATAATTGTTGTAAGGTTAGGTTAGGATTGGATAGGTTAGGTTAGGATTGGATAGGTTAGGTTAGGTTAGGTTAGGTTTGGTTGATTAAGGTTAGGTCCCGTGTTATGGGTCCACAGTGGCTTCCCTGGACTTCCGGAGTAGAATGACAAAAAAACAAAGGGAAAAAAACAAGCACAAAGTCAATTTGGTTCACCC
Organism: Sinentomon sp. SZTP_YWyxl; assembly: GCA_030068105.1. NCBI lineage: Eukaryota > Metazoa > Arthropoda > Protura > Sinentomata > Sinentomidae > Sinentomon > Sinentomon sp. SZTP_YWyxl. The sequence goes on along the minus strand of JASGXE010006803.1, from coordinate 6,124 downwards.
TGTACGGTGAGCAATTGCTATCTTGGCAATGTTCCAGACTGACCCCATTTGCAACCATCCCGTATGTTCTGGATTGTCCCCATCCCATGTATACTTATATGTTTGTCCTCCTTCATTATTCAGGGATATTTCTAACAGTTCTAGATTGTCCCATGTTCCCGATTGTCCGCCCCCCGTTACTTTATATAAAACCGAACAGTGGCATGCATGTTTTGCCAAATTCAAGTAAAATGTGAGAAAATAAGCATGCGTGTGAATAGAGATATCTGCATCGGATAAGAGATTCAGGCTGCTTGTGAGAAGAGAAGCCTGCATGTGAGAAGAGAATTGTGCATTTGAGAAGAGAAACATTCATGTGAGTCATGTGAGAGAGAAATCTGCGAGCATGCTGCATATGGGAAGGGAAGTCTGCATTTCAGAAGAGAATTCTGGATTTGTGATAAGGAAAACATTCTTCTGAGAAGAGAAGTCTGCGAGAAGGCTGCATATGAGAAGGGAAGTCTGCATTTGAAAAAAGAAGTCTGCATTTGAGGCGAGAAGTCTGCATTTGAGAAGAGAAGTTTGCATTTGAAAAGTAAAGTCTGCATCTGAGAATTGAAATCTGCATTTGAGAAGTTAACTCTGCATGTGAGAGGAGATTCCTGCATGTGAGAGGAGAAGTCTGCTAGCGCGCTGCAATTGAGAAGTGAAGTCTACATTTGAGGCGGAGAAGTCTGCATTTAAGAAGAGATGCGTGCATTTGAAAAGTGAAGTCTGCATTTGAGAATTGAAGTCTGGATTTGAAATGAGAACTCTGCTTGTGACAGGACAATCCTGCATGTGAGAGGAGAAGTCTGCGAGCACGCTGCATTTGAGAAGTGAAGTTTGCATTTGAGAAGAGAGGTCCGCATTTGTAAAGTGAAGTCTGCATTTTAGAATTGAAGTCTGCTTTAGAGAAGAGAACTCTGCATGTGAGAGGAGACTCCTGCATGTGAGAGGAGAAGTCTGCGAGCACGCTGCATTTGAGAAGTGAGTCTGCATTTGAGAAAAGAAGTCTGCATTTGAAAAGAGAAGTCCTCATTTGAGAATTGAAGTCTGCATTTGAGAAGAGAATTCTGCATGTGAGAGGAGAAGTCTGCGAGCACGCTGCTTTTTTGAGAAGTGAAGTCGGTATTTGAGAAGGGAAGTCTCCATTTGATAAGTTAAGTCTGCATTTGAGAAGGGAGTCTGCATTTGGGAAGAGGAGTCTGCATTTGAGAGGGGAAGTCTGCATTTGAGAAGAGCAGTCTGCATGTGAGAGGAGAATCCTGCATGAGAGAGGAGAAGTCTACGAGCACGCTGCTTTTTTGAGAAGTGAAGTCTGCATTTGAGAAGGGAAGTCTCCATTTGAGAAGTGAACTCTGCATTTGAGAAGGGAGCCTGCATTTGTGAAGGGGAGTCTGCATTTGAGAGGGGAAGTCAGCATTTGAGAAGAGAAGTCTGCATGTGAGAGGAGAATCCTGCATGTTAATAGGAGACGTCTGCGAGCAGGCTGCATGTGAGAAGAGAAATTTGGTTGTGAGAAGGACGCTGTGCACCTGGCACGGAAAGTTAAATTTCTTTAGATCCAAGAGACGGATTTTGATTAAACTTTTTGTGATGGAAAGCGATGGAAAGCAGAAAATAACAGGCAACACTGTGCGCGTGAAAAAATCTCAAACTCTTCGCGCGTATAAAAGCCCGAAATCATTCGACTATTCCTTCTCGTGGACAACGGTTCAATGATGGGAACTTCAGTAAGCAAATCAAAACCACTACCTGTTCAGAAAACCATTCAGAAAACCACTTCAGAAAACCATTCTACACAAGAAATAACTTAGAGCATATGATTTTGCCAAACCCGAAGACTGCCACCATGATCAGCAGCAGTCCATGGCCACAATATTTGATAGCATTATAGGCAGGTAACTATAATTGAGAGTGATGTCATTGAAAATTAGGTGGTACGTGCACTGAGCTCTGAAAAAGTTCTTCTGTGAGTCAATACATAGGCACTAAACACACTAGCCCAACAAATCCAAACAACAATCCTTTCATAACCATATGAAGAAGTAACAAACACACTACCAATAGCTTTGCAAATGTTTTCATGCAAGAGGCATGCTCTACAGATGATGTTGCTATGCAAGCTTGGGACTGCAAACACATTGTGAACAATCCACCATCATATAAAGACAAAACTCTCGAATTGTAATGAAGTATCTGTGTTTTGTATGTATCTGTGTTTTGTATGTATCTGTGTTTTGTAATGGATCCCGAACTGATAAAAGAGTGTGTACGTAAATGAGGCAGAGTCCAAACAAGGCTGTTGGCGTGATTCATCCGCCGAAATCAGAAAACAAGCAACAAAAACATTGCAGACAAAAATGTTGCAACAGCTCATCCGTTCTGTTGTCAGTGGGAAAAAATAACGCTAGCTGAACTAGCCTAACCTGACCAAACCTGCATTTGTTTAACCTTTCCCAAACACTTTTCGTGGATTTAAAAGTGCAGTTTACTGCACTGAAATAATTGAATATAACTCGGGGCTGACAAACAAAAATTGGTTAAAAAGCAAAGTGGGAAGACAGAACATGATGTTGCTTTGACAACAGCACTCAGGGATGGGCATACACTCTAAAAATACATGGATTCAGTGCACATCTGAGCTCGGCGTGTTGTGTTGAACTTCAGTTGAACTGGCTGTGTGCCGCAGATAGCGTGATTTATAGAAACTTACGTAGTAACTTAGTACGTAAAGTAACTTACGTAGTAACAATGCTCTTCTTCTTCGTATCCCAGCAACTTCCGTTGGATTGAGACGCACAGCCAATCAGCATCGCGGGATGACAGCACGAACTTGCCAATCAGGTTGCCCACAGCCGACAAGCATCCCGACAGGGCAGTGTAACAACATCCCAGTCCGAGCATCACAGTTCAACTTCGTCCAGGAGATCCCGGAGGCGCGGTCAGTCAACCGCGACCGAAGATCACAATCTGATGAGAAGCAATTCGGCAGTTCGTTCGTCGGGGATGCTGCAGACTTTGTCGAAGCGGACAATGCCGAACACGGAGCCAGGTACATTTTGCACGAAACGCGCCAATTTCGCCGATTTTTTGCCGACCTCCGTGCAAAATTCGGCAAAAAATAACTGGGACAAGACGAAATTGTCCAGGAAAGCTCTTTCTTCTGTTGTTGAAGCAGTGCGAACGTGATGCCGGTTGGGAACGCACTGCGACATGAGATACGGCCGCACCAGTGGCTGGTTATCTTTCAGGTAACTGTTTCTCGTTCAACGGCGCTCCAGGTGGCTTTTTTGTCACCATGGCAACGCAAAAATTTTCCCAGCACAGTCTAATGAGAAACAATATCACTCTTCAACAAGCACGAGCACGGTCCTCTCCTGGTGCACGTAGAATTTCGACAAAACAAGTTTCTGTACAGGTCCTTTTCAAAAAATAAAGAAAAGAATGCGTTGATAAGACGGTGCAGGCCTTGTTGCTCGTTTGTGCCACACCTGTTCGCATTTTCCCAGTTCGCATTTTCCTCGTTCACCGAAAAGCGACGAGGACTCTTCAATTTTTCAAAGTCCTTTGTTTTTTTTTTTTGGTATTTTTTCTGGAAGAGAAAATAAACAGTTGACCGTTGGCTCGGTAGACGGTCATTTGCCACACACCAAAAACACACCAAAGAAAAAAACCGGTATTCCCGACTAGTTATTCGGTGAAATTAGAAAAGGCAAACAGGGAGAAGGCGAAATGCGAAGCCACAAGATAATCACTTGGAACAAATCACGCACACAAGGCGTGTTGCCTGCATCTGTACTTTCATATTCACGTTTTCTTGCACATTCAGGCCATAATTATTAGGAACAAAATGACAAAATCAGGCTTAAGCGAAAAACCACAAACACGGAGGCCGGAGCCTGAGTTCAGAGCAACCAATCAGAAGAAATCTCCACTGAATTCGTTTCAATTTTAGAAAGCCTAACATTTGGCAATTTTGTGGGATTCTGCGCTCTGCAACCAGAGTTTGAGTTACTCCAATTGCTGCCATGCATCGGTTGGACCGTGTGGATTTTTGCCACGTTTATCGATAGCATTTACGGCACCATAATTTCACAGTGCCATATTGTAGCAGCCAACCCAACACACGAAAGGGTCAATCTTGAAGAACCTTTTCGCGTCATTTTTGACCATCAACTTTAATCATTGTCAGCAAAGGGTCCACCTCCGACATAGAATGCCACTCTCTTGATGATTTCAAAAACTGGTAAGAAAAGCAGAATGAAGATGCTTACAAAAAATTCCCTTCGCACTTCGGGAACTCCTTTCCGGTTGTGCGGAGAAACATTTTGGTCAAGCAGGAATTCTTATGCAAATAAATGGGAAATGCACGGGAGACAAAAGTGTTCAGGCATTTACGTGGAAACAGGTTTTCAGTTATTACCCATGCTTATGGGAATTGAACAAGATTTTATATGACCAGAAAAAGTAGGCCTGCGCCAGCTCGTCTGCCACGAATCCGGAAGAGAGCATGGCATGTTGTTGTTGTGGCTTGGCTGCTTGGTGTGGTGCCGAATGAAATAACACTGTTGTGCCTCTCTGAACCAATAGGCCCTACACGAGTACCTCCGTACAAGTGTGTTGTTCACACTGTTGTGGGAAGACAGTGAATTGCAACCAACGTCATGACGGAAAACACTCGTGAGACATAAACCGGATTTCATTAAAGCACTTTGCAAGTTTTCTGTGATGTTTGCAAGAAGAATAGAGGGCATCGTGGCAAAGGTATACCTGTTCATACATACACCTTGATCGTGCTAGTGGTTTTCAATCAAACTGGTTGAATTTTACTGGTCAAACAGTTTGCGGAGATTTTAAAATGCTTTAATTCCTCAGATTTTTGAACGGGCACAGAATTTTGGCACCATCCGCATTTCATCCGAAATCCAAGCCTGTTCTTCAAGTTGGGCCCTGCGAGAGATAATCACATAATCATCCGCAACAAAGTGCGCTCGAAGTTTTCTACAAAGAGCTGGAAGAAATCCACAGAAACGGGTTGCAATTTATCACTCAAATTTTGGTTGCAAAATAAAGCCGAATGGAGGCAAATTGCGAGCCCATCCTGGTCGGAATTGTGGCCAATTCCCAAAAAATCTGTCACCGCTAAAGGAATTTGCTTGCAGTCGGTGTGCATGTTATTGCCACTTTTGCTGGCAAATTTTCACTGATATTTTCCCTATCGAGATTATATGAGAAGGATCGTTGTATGGGAAGATCTCGTAGATATGGGAAGGTATACTGAGAGAATAAGAGCTCCATCCCTCATTACCCTGATTGCAAAAGAAGCAGTTAATTTTTTAAGTTTTCCGGAATCATGAAATATCACAGCACAGAAAGGAATGCGTGCAACGGGAAAAGATGACCAACATTCTGTTTGAACTCGCGCACGAAGCCTTCCGGACACTCAAAATGTCATGCACACGAGGCAGTCCCATGAATTTTGAACGATATATTAAACTATTTTAAACATTGAACTGCGCATATTGAATTCGCTTCACACTAACAGCATTGTCGGCAAAAGTTCAGAGGATGAAAACAAATCACTCTGGGCCTGAGCAACACAAAAATCAAACTTTGATGCTAAGATGGCTGAAAAAACATGAAATCACAACAAACTTGGCAATAAGTTCACAAGCAGGTCAAAATGACTTGAAATAATTACGAGCTCATCAAGACACAGCGAATTTTTAATTTACAATAAGGTCGGTACCTACCTCTACACGAGTTCAGAGGCAAACAATAATGTTAAAATAACCCAAGATGGCGGCTTTAACAAAAAAAGTTCAAAGGCCAAAAATGGCCCAAGGCAAAGAACTCAAAAATACAATTACAATAACGCCTTCTTCAATGTCCAAGATGGCTGTGATGAAAGTAGACCACAGAATACGAGTAGATACCTGAGATCAAATAACAAAAACCTTGAGTGGAATCGCAACTGCATTACCAAACCATCCTGTTTCACTGCACTTGGACAAATGGTTAAATTATTCAATTAATCGTTGTCTGCAAAGGCCCAGAGTCGGTCTTTTTGTTTGCCACAAAACCCGCCAAATAAAGAAAA
>JASGXE010006802.1:0-19834 GCA_030068105.1 Sinentomon sp. SZTP_YWyxl | reverse complement strand
GGTAACGCATCAAACCAGCTCACAAAATGAACGAAAATCATATTATATCCCTGGCCTTTGCATTGGATTGTGCAACAATTTTAATTATAAGTGCTTTTCTCGATGGTAACATGCCATTTTTATTTTTTTTATTTTTATTTTTTTTTGAAAATCGTCACAAAATGGTCTGGTGACACGTCACAACTGAAAGAAAGCGACAAATGAAAAAGAAGAAAGGATGCAGATGAGACTAAGAGACAACATAATGACAACATAAATGAAACAAAGCATATTACGGCAGGGATAAATATGAGGAACTGGGTGGCCGAGAGTTCCAATCCCGGACAGTCCGCGAAAAAATCCCATTGAATTTTTTTTTATTTATTATTTATTATTATTTCATAAATATCAACAATCAAGTTTAACGTCAAGCAATAAACACCAACAAAACACAATATAAAATAAACAAACAACACAACTTAAGTATGGCCAAACAGGCAAATAGGGAGTCAATGAGGCCGGAAATGTAGCGAGAAGGAGCAGAAAGGGATATCAACATGGAGGTGATGCTGACTTCGCCTGGGTTTGGAATTAATGAGGGCAAATGCTGAGGGGAGGCTTATTAGGACCTTTGAATTGACGATATCGTGAAAAAGCTTCAGGCGTCTATGAAGGCGTCTTGATGAGAGAGATGGTAAATTGAGTGCATTCATCATTTTTGTTACGCTACTGGTATTGCGATCAAAATTTTGCAGAATAATGCGAACTGCGCGGCGTCTATTGCATCCTCCCGTACCCCTACGGAACCAGGTTTCCCAAAGTCACTTGACAACCCCAGAAAAGTGCATTGTTTGAAGTAACTCTAGAAGCTTGGAGTGGAGATTGTTCCAATTCGAATGGACAACACCGCAGCAGCAGGCAGCCTGCCCAATCTGAACCTGAAATCTGTAGAAATAGACACACAAGAGAAGATTGAAAACTAGCAAATGGCAAGGGTAGTTAAGTGACTTTTGGGAATCGCTGTTTGGGAAACACCGCCACCGGTTGGAACTGCTGACCCATTCTCTGCAAAGCTCCAATTAATTAATTGATAGACATGACCCATCCTTCCAAAGCCGGACAAAAAAGAAAGAACCCACGTGTTTTGGATTGGTGCTACTGTGAAAAGCAGTGAACAACCTGCTGTTGTAATTATTGTGCTATAGGAAAATATCAAATGGAGAATGCCTCCATGGGAAAATAGGCCTAGGTAGGTGTACGTAATAAATTTCCGATGATAATTGTTAAAAGAAGAACAAAGTCCATTCATAAACAGAGAAGGAGAAAGCTAAAGTTGGGTGTGACTTTCGTCACAAGAAGTCATTCGGCCATATTCCCCATTTCAACTCACTCTCAAGTTCAACTCAAAACCCATTTCAACAAACGGATTCATTAAACGCAATCATGGAAAAGGAATTAGCGGTGTGCATAGAAATTAAATTTTCACAACACAAATCTATCCATTGAACTGGTTATTGAGTTGAACTTGAGGGTGAGTTGCAATGGGGAATACGACCGATAAACTCATGGGACAATAATTTAGCCGTGCCGCGGATTGCGACTATACAACCGACGTTTGGCGTCATACGACAAGGGTATAGTGTAGTTTATGCACTTTCTATGGGGCTGGGCTTTACTCCCCGTTGTAATGGAATTTGCCGATGTTTCGCTGTGCCACAGTTTCACAGGCATGAACACCGCCATTCGCAAAAACTTCATTTCATTTTGTCCTTGTCAAGTTCTGGAAACCATTTGGATTCGTTCATTTTCATTTGTTTTCAATCAATGGCAACCTATATTTTCAATTTATCCGGTTGGACAAATGCCCAATGATGACAAAAACATGATGACACGTTTGCCGACATTCCTCTGACTGAGGGCGAATTCGAATTCGCAAAATTTGACTGCAAATGTCTGCGATGGGAATGCATGCACAACATCCAACTCTATTTCAGGAACCAATTCGTGAATCGCGGATCCCAACCCGGACGTCGTGCGTCGTTATAAAGCTTTTTTCCACTCTCCGGTTTTTCAGCTTGCTGCGCCTTTCATAACCTCATTTTTTCAAGCTTAAAAGGAAAGGACCTTCAAAGTGTCCGTTGCTCTGTTAATCGAATTGAAGTGAATAAAATTAATTATTTTCTAGGTTATGTCGTTAAGAGGGGACACAATTGCACGATAACAGAACATTTTCAGAAAATAACCGTACTCTTAGCCGTTCAATTAGATATCTCCCTCCTTTGGTTCCTGCAGACGGTACAGGATGTGCTTTTTCTCTGTCGTGCAATTGTGTACTCCTCAAACGGTTTTCTTTTGCATTTTCGTTGCTATTACTTCCTGCATTAATTTTTCTAATTCTATGTTTTTGTATAGGCTAATTGCGGGCTGAACAAATCATGGAGTTTAGTCACTTTAAAGTCGCGCAGGGAGATCAGGTCAGGTTAGGTTAGACTGGGTTAGAGGTCGAGGTTGTTTTGTAAAGGTTCATTTTACACTACACAGAGAACCCTAACCTGACCTGACCTAACCTAACATAACCCTAACCTAACGTAACCTAACCTAACCTAACATAACCTAACATAACGTAACACATGCTAACTTAACCTGCCCTAATCAGCCTAACGATCTAACCGAACACCTAACCTATCCAAAGCGCCTAGCCTATCCCAACCGACTACCTATACCCTCCAGAGAAAATGCACACCCTGTGCCGTATGCTATTGCCAAAGGGGGACACAATTGCACGGCTAAGGGTAATGCTATTTTTTTAGAAAATGTTTCCCCTCGATCATTCAATTGTGTCCCCACAATTATAAAATTATAAAATTAACAGAACTTGACTCAGTCACCCCTGCTCCGGAATAGCACTAATCCGAGGTTGAGGGAAGGTGTAATTTTCTCCAATGCTTTGTAATTTTGTAAATGTAATTTTGTAAATGTAATTTTGTAAATGTAATTTTCTCCAATGTAATTTTCTTCAATGCTAAAAATTATACTCGTACCTGCAACCTCGGATCAACGCTGTTCCGGGGCACTTCTCACCGGGGTTACAGCAACAATTGGACACTCCCAGTCCTCTTGCAGCCTTGAAAATGTGGTATCTCGACAGTTTTTCATCAGGAAAAAATTTGAAAATGGCTGTTTTTGTCTGTGAACGGGGTGATTTAGGGGGTTTTCAAAATTTTTACAGCAACGTTTTGTCATCTTAAGGTGACGGTTCACGATTCGCTTGGGACACACTTCAGCTGGGGTGAATTAAAATTATGTCCAATGATGAATGTTCAGAAGAATAAATGATTAAAAAAGTACCTCCAGGTTATGCAGTCGCCGCGAAGCGATGACATTGGCCCAGCCAATAATGATCTTATAAGGATGACCATGACGGGAATAATGATGAGGCAGATTCATGCGAACCAAAAGTTCACCCCACCCACCCACGTTTGACAAAAATATATGAACAATGCAACAAGTCCAGCCAGTTTCCTCTGATATACAAGAGATTTCCAACCAAAGAAGAGCAATATTCTCAGAGACACTGCTCCTCCTCCCGGCCCTTGTCCCCCCACAACAAAGCGCAGCATGGCGTGAAGGGATTCAAAAGTGTGGAAATTTGCGCCAGGAAAGGATCCCAAGCAATTGACTCATACGACAGCAAAATCATGAATTGTACATACTTGGGCATTTCGTCAACGCCTTTGCCGCTACACGAGAAAATTAAGGCTTACAATTTAGGTGACTCTCAAGCAGGAACTATCAGGAACTTACAACCACTAAGGTATAAGGTGATTTCGAGCGTTTCATCAAATAGACGCCAATCAAAGGAAACTTGCAAATCCGATTGGGGCCATTTTGTGTAAAAGGATAGAAATTCAAATTCCTTTTATTTCTGGAGTTGCCTCTTCTGAATCATCATTTACAATGCTGGGTTATGCAAACACATGAAAAAACAGCAGAATACAAATACAGCAGTGCATAACAACAATGGAAAAGTTAGTTGCAAAGCCCTAGAACATTCCTCTAACCACCATGTAAAATAGGGATACTGACCGCATACGAGAAAACATAATCTAGCAAACCGAACCATTGAGAAATAGTTCGTCTTAGAAATGAGTATTTTCCGATGTCCTTTTTCTGTGAAGGAAACATTTCCAGACTCGCGGAACTAAACCCAGCAGAAATGGGAGACATCCCATCGGAAGTGGGGGACGGGTACGCTGCCGCGGGGTATGGGAGCACAGACGCCCGGACACGAGTGATCTCCCCCAATGGGCGGATTCGGGCCCCTACCGTAACCCCCGGGTCTATCTATTGAACAAATCGGCGTCTACGTTTTTCCACACAGAGTTCTACGTGTATTGTGTAACGGGAAATTTAATCACAGCAGCAATGTCGGCTACGTTGCGTTCGGTGTCATTTTACTGGTTAAATTACGTTTCCTGCAGTGGTTTTTCCTTGCAACGTTTTTCTTACCATGGAATAAAAACGCTGCAAGGAAAAAACACTTCAGGAAACGTAACTTAACGAGTAAAATGACACCGAACGCGACTGAGCCGACATTGCTGCTGTGATTAAATTTCCCGTTACACAATACATTCAGATATGATTAAATTGGAGAAACCCGTTAAATGCACCGATCACACCACTGAAGAATGTTGCATTGCATCCAGTCAGGATTTGTGTGACGCATGGGTGGTACCCAGTAGCAAAAGCCTTCAGTTCGGGCTTTGCAACAAAACCAGGTTATTGGAGATACAAACGCAAGGTTAAAAACGCATTCTGAAATGCAGAGAAACCGTCACGTGTGCTGAAAAGCTTTAACTCTCCGAGGCTCTTTGTCTTTATTTACAAATAGTCGCAGAAAGTGTTTAGGCCGTATTTGATCAGTGATCCAATTGCAGTTGACTTGTTCCGCCCTTCGAATTTCGGCAACAGTTTGCAATGTGGAAGGGCTATCGGTGAAACGCTTTATGATGTGCGTCACACGGTCACTGTCTGGTCATTTGTCCGACTTTTCTCGCAGAACTTTGCTGTACTTGGGCAATGACGCGCGTGCATTTTTGAAAATGTCAGATATCAATGCTTTCAATGCAAAGCATAGTCTTGCTCCATGAAAAGAGCACAAAAAGTTTGGCCAGGTAAGATTGGACTTCTTTCCATGCTGATTGCAACGACGGCGATGGCTATGTGCGCGCAGAATAATCGCATTTTAAATGTCAAATCAATAATGTTCCCAAGCAAACCGTCTTGCATTTGTCGGCGTCAGTCGTGGGCAAACCTTAAAAAACATGTATCCACTTTGCTGCAATATAGGGAGGTCTGAATGTCGCTTGATTGCCGTGGCTATATTTCAATTTCGCTCGCATGTATACTTTCCAATCGATTAATTGTTGACTGTCGACGGCATGCCACTATTCGAATCGTGTCATCACAATGCAACGATATTGAAATAGGATATTATGCCACAAGGCATGGAACTGCTTCTATGACTGTCACAAACCATTGGATTTTGAATTTGATCAGCGTTGTCAGTCATTACCTATATGTGAGAAAATACAGTTTCAGACGCATGGCCACAGGCCACGACGACAGCTCGATGTGTAAAGAAATGAAAATACAAAAGGCAACATTGCATTTGCTGTGCGTGCTTTGCGTGCAATGTCCAACCTCATAAGGCAGACATTGTTTCTTCTCTAAAGTTGCTAAAAATAGATTTTAGGGTTTAGAAGAGGTTGTCCCCAACGAGACACAAAGCCTCAACATATGTATAGGAAACCTTCATTGAAAGAGCCAAGAATTTTATCGGGTAGACTTTGTGTCAAGTGTTGTTGTACTCAACGATCTTCTCTTCCTTGGAAGTTCATTCACTCTTTTTGCAGTATCAGACCAACCGCGTGGCCATGCTGATCTCTTTGAGAGAAGTCGATTTCTCTGATTTTGGTCATTTTTCAATTCCTGGCCTTGTTTTTCAATTCCTGGCCTTGTTGGCAATTTTTTGACCATAACACTTTTTGATTTTTTGCTTCTTGGCGTGTCACAGCTCTTCAGCACGGCTTTATTTCACAGCATATGTGTCGTCCCGTTGAGTATCGGTTTGGACACTTATTATCGTGTCAGATACTAACAGCATGAAGCAAGATCGCACAACGATCTCAAATGTTGTTGCACATGGCTGGAATTGAACCCGGGCCCTTTCGCATCTGAGTCGAACGCTGTTCAACGATCGGATCTAAGAATTTGTGGACAGAAATTGAGAAGAAACAATTATGAACACAGGGAACTCTGGAACGAGGAACTCTGCTGGAACGATGTTGGGTGTGAACCTTTTTCAACCAACCTCCTGCGAGGCATTTTCTGCATAGATATTTTATGTATGGAGATTTTCTGCCTGGAGATCTGCGAGTACTTTTGCCATTCAGATATCCACACCTTGAAAACCGGCTGCGCTACTTGTTCCGACGGGTATGACATCATATCTTTTGATGAATTGATGCGACAAGAAATCAAGAGACCAAAACACACATCAAACACGTTTGGTCCTATCTTTGCCTCTCACATGTGTCCTCATCTTTGTGAACAGCCAGGCGGGTAAAGGTAATCGCATACTGCGCCTTTCTAGTTCCTAAAGCGATGGTAGGCATCACTTTCCAGCAAAGCTGAGCATTAGGCCCACGTGTAATAACCGTTTTATACTTTGGTATTCAAATGACAATGCGAACGCCGTTCATGCTATTACAAGAGGCAGCAGTTGTAATAATATCCATTACACATGTAGGTATGTTTCTAAACGAATTTCTGAAATACAAATATGCAAGCGCATTCTATTCCCACAGCGCTTCGCAGAGCAAAATAATTACTTTGAGCATGCTCTGTTGTGTTTTGCCACTCATGCTCTGTTGCGCGTACAGGATTTTCACAGGGTCAAAAGTGTCTGGGATGACATCTGAAAGGGAAAAAACGAACATCTTTGGAGAAAGCTTTACTGGAACTAAGAATGCCTCAATACACCATTTGTGTTCCTGCTAATGTTATGGGTGTTAAATTTCACACTGTAGGCACATAATAGCGTAAATGGAGAAGAAAATAAATTTACCCTTATGCCGCTGCATGCCGTCCTAATTTGGAATGAAAGTTTATCCAGGATTTCAGGCAATAACGCAGAACGACTTTATCTTTCGGCTAAAAATCTGGTCCTTTTTGTTCTGCAATTTCTCTATCCAATGCATTCATGTTTATTGCTTCATTCATTGCTGCATGTATATACGATTCGCATGTATATGCATGTAATAGATACATTCGCCGGTTTTATTGCTGCAGAATGCCGCAGCGATGTTGCCTTTCTGTTGCTAGGCAACGCAACGAGGCGTCGTTGGATATTTCCGCAATTCATGCAAATCGCATTCACCTTCCTCACTGCTACAGCTACACTTGGCATAAAATGCAACACGAACCAAATGTGTTTTTTGGCGCCAGTCGGTCACGCAATATATTTGATGTGTTTTGTTAGATCTGACACCTGACTCGCGCCATTTCACACAACGGCGGCTGGGCTGCTGATCCCCATCCGACTTGTTTCTGTTCCTAGGAAATCCTAAGGATCAAGTGAAATTTGCTGAAGGTATAAAAAACAAAGCAGAGGAAACCTAGAAGGCTATAATTGAAATGAGAGGATAAAAACAGGCGAAGTTGATGCCGCAAAAGAATGCACGTCAAAAAGAGCTGAATATTGCAATTTCTATCTGCGGAACAGTGTTTATTTATTTATTTATTAATCAATAATTTGCCATTTGATGCAAATAAATGCGAGTGAAAAAAAATGAAATGAAATGAAAGGCTGTAAGTTCGAGGGAAAAAGAAAAGAGAAAAGCGTTTGTCGAAATCAAGGGAATTGTGAATTCGCATGCGATGGAGTGATCTCTTCTCACGAAAGTCACGATGAAAGAGACTATAATAGGCACTTGATCTGAATATTTTAGAAAGGAATGGTTTTTTTTCTTTGAATTCTCCATCTTTTAGAAATAGCCCCCAGCATTGAACCAATCCAAAGTGGGTGAGGGCTGTCGACCTACCGCAAGCAACAGAGAAGGCCAACTCGCTAAACCTCACAAATGCTCACGTATGAATAGTCTTGAAAGAACCTTGCGGATAATTTCCCATGGTTTTCTGACCGCTGACGATCGCGGCACAATTTCCCATAACCTGCTTGCATCAACCAGACTCGCGCAGTTCAGGTATCGAATCTTCCTGGAGTGGAACCAAAGTACTTCGCTACTTACCTGTCCTTGTATAACTAGCCTATTTACCAAGGGCACAGAAGACGGGGAGATGTCCATTCACGACTGATTATGGTCTTAAACTGTGTTTTTCTATTTAAGACTTCCACAACATTTATTCATTTGGTAAAACGTTTAGAAATGGTGTAAACGCTTGATTTAATTGATCGTATGCGTGAATGATTATTTTATGAATGCCTCATTATTTTGTCATGTTGTGTTAACCTCATCACAATTGCGATAAATTTTTAAACAAAGAAAATATAATTAGAATTGAAATTACGGACAATAATTCAATTTTTGTTCTCCAGCAGATGATTCAGGGTGCTGTAACGTGCGATAAGTTAGCCCGCGTCCATCAGGAATATCATTTCAATTTTCATTAACACAAAATAGGTACCTACAGGGCCGGGAAAATTAATGGAACCACACATGCAATTTAAATGGAGTTTCGGTAGTCAATGAACATTTGATTCCACGACGAAAATTTAGCACCTATTTTTTTCCTTTGCATTCCAACCAAATAAAGAAGAAAAAAATCGAAAGTGTTTTTTTTTAAATATATAGGTATGCAATAGGTACAATTGTTGAAACAAAACTTCTGAAACAGATGTCACAACATGTGATGAAAGACACTTTTCTCTTTGTGAAAAAAGGACGCAAATAAAGGAAAGTTTCGGAGGCAACACCATTTCTGTCATTTAATTTACGTTCGTGACTCTATTAATTTTGCCGATGCTGCACAGCAAAAATGATATAGATGCCGCAGGAGTATGATATAGGTAACCATGAAAACAGCAACCATACAGTCTTGTCCGAATGTTAGAATGTCATGGATATAGTATAGAATACACGAAATCTGACGAACAAATGAAAAGGTGACATTCACACGCACTTTGCAAAAAAGAGCCCTAAATAAAAGGCTAAAGTCTTGCAGAATAAAAACGAACAAAATGCATATATTGTGTGTACCTATTATACCATGTCCGTCAAAGTAGTCCCAACAATGGCTATGAGGTGTGCGTGGTGATTGGACGAAACGGAAGCTGTCTCCTCAAACTTTTTTAATTTTGTCCAAAAGCTGGCTCATTCCAGATGCTCATGCATCCAAGCACAGTACGACTCCGAATCCTGCTCATTTCATCTTTACACAGCGCGACTCAATGGTTCCTACAGCTCATTCCACATGAAGATATGAGCTGAGAATGCTTCACACTCTTCCATTTAAATGCACAGGAAAACTTTAATTTCTATGTCGAGAATAAAGTTTTCGACCGAATTTTCATTGTTGAAAGAATTCTGAACTCACTCTGAGCACACTTGGGAGCATTCTTGGCTCATATCTTCAAGTGGAATGAGGAGTAATGTGAAGACTCTTTTCACAGGCACGGTGTTACAAAAAAAAAGGCCTACATTGAAAGAACTCAACGCGTTTTAACCTTCCTTCTCCGAAAAAGCGCCACGCATAGCATCACACTCATATTCGCCAAAAATGACTGCGATTTTTTCGAGGCCTCTATACTGGGTGACCTAAGGTGTCTTTTCCAGATGAGCAATCCTTTCGTGACCTTTTCAGTGTGAGACACAAATGGAATAAACTTCCATATTGGCCGCAGATCACATTACAATGTGCCAGTTTTTCCAATGTATTTTTTTTTCTTTATTTTTGATTTGCTTCAAAAATGTTTGCACGGTTTGCTCAATGCTCCGAAAGGAAAGGAACCGGTTCAGGCGCGTCCAAAGACAACAGAGATACCCTGTACATGTCAACGCAGCTGCATTTGCCTTTATATTGTTCTATATCAGCCAAAAAAAAAAACTTCCGCCCACCACAAAACTTCAAGAGAAAGTAACCAAATTCCAAAAACAAATTCTTAGTTTTGCAGGGGGAAGGCAAGCACAAGAAAGATCACAGCGGAAGTTCTTTGCAAAAAGCAATATCAAAGCAGGCGCCTTTGGTATCTGAAAACTATTGAATTTTCTTTCTGGAAGCTGTGGGTTTTGCAGCGGGGTCTGGGTGTCGACTCGATAAAAAAGGAGCAAGACGGGCGAGAAATATATCGGGTTCGGGTCGATTTCCGCGATCGGCGGCCCCTAATTCAATGCGGGATTTAAGGGTTTCTGTTTTCCCCGCAGTTTTTGCGTTCGTCAATATTTTATGCATCGTTCACAATCTTGCCATCGCTGTCGGATTCTGAACGCACGAGTACAGTGCCGAGAAAATAATATTTAACACGAGCGAAAAACATCCGTAAAAAGAAAGCAAAGAAAGCAAAGTTTGGTAATATTGCACTGATACTTAGGTTGTTCGAGAAATCCTATTTTTTCAGTAGAAATAGAAATTTTTATCGCATTTTAAGCAACTAAAGTGCATGATTAAATTATTTTTCTCCGTAGTGAGTTAACAGTATGAGTTAAGTTATTTTTTCCACATGTTCAAGCAAAACACCATTAATGGCGTAATGTTGCGAATAAGATTACGTTTATTTGTAAAAGATACAACTTTGCATTTTTCGGCATTTTCGAATATTTCATACTGTCGTCCTGACACTATCGTGAAATGGTTGGTAGGTCGTTCTGAAGCTCGTAGTGAAGGATCAAAATTAACGTTACAAAACTCAGTCATGAGCGAAGATACGAATGTTGTGCAAAAAATAGGGGTAGATCGAAAATATATATTAAAAAGTAAGGGACCAAGAACACTACCATGTGGCACTCCAAAAGTGACAGGCAGCAGCTAGGGCACGGATTTCAAAACTTCAACTCTTTGAAAACGATTTGACAAATAATGAGAACCCCACAAATACGAAATATCGTCGATATACCAAGTGCTTTCATCTTAAAGATAAGCTTCGCGTGAGAAACGGCATCAAATGCTTTAGCAAAATCAAGAAATATTGCATCAGTTTGACCTGGGTTAGCAAGCTCAGAAGTGAAATCATGATTAAGGCTTGCAACCTGGGACTCGTAAGAGAAACCCGAGCGAAAGTCATGTTGGGAAGAGAACAAGTTGTTAGATTCAAAAATAGAAAATTGAGGATAAAGGAGTCGAGAAAGTGTTTAAGAAGCCTGTGGTAGGAATTAAGAGTAAAAAGGAAGGAAAAACGTTTCGGAGGCAACAGTCAAATGGGAAAAATACATATATGAACGTTAATTCTGTCACTACTACACATGGGTAGCATTGAGACGGAGTCACATCGCGATCTCGCGACTTTGAAGCATCGGACAAAATTCCCTCCCAGTGTCAATTAACCAAATTTTATTTCCGGAAATTCGAAAAACCAACCCGCATGAAACCATTCTGCACCTGAAATTTTTGCTTGAAAAGGTATGTGAGAAAGTTCTTTATACTTTCAAGTTTCCACAAGGTTGTAAAATCTTGTGCTGCTTTTCTCTCAAGTAAACAGGCAAGAACAAAGCAGGAATCAAGGGCAGCACTTTAAATGAGATGAGGGAACACTTGTTGAGATGAGGGAACACTGTACCTACACGATGGATGCTTCATTCAGATAAAAGCTGAAGATATTCCCCTCGCTTTCTTTACGAGTGTTTTCGCGTATAGTGTAATAAAAAGAGGAGCAGCATATCGACGAATTGTGCTGGGGGCTCTAGTGGAGAGCTCATTCCACTTGAAGGAAAAAACTGAGACTGCTTTTAAGCATGCTTGGAGGGAACCCAGAATTCCCACGACAATGAAAAGCCGACGAAAACTATCGGCGAAGCATAGAATTCAAAGTTACGGCGCACATTTGAATGGAGTATAGCGTGAAGCACTGTGTTTGCATCTTCAAATGGAATGGGGTGTGGTGTAATCGTGGGTGCTTTCGCTTGCAGAGGACCATTCTTCTTACCGCTTTGATTCATGCTCGTGATGCCTAAGCCAACAAATTACACTGTTTAGCCATTCAGTAAAGTAAACTATGTCGCACAACAATGAGTCGATCCGAAATTTGTTTGGGCTCACAAAATATTTAAACGAAGTGGGCGAAGACACTTGGGAACCTTACACCGCGTCTTTGTAGCGATTTCCAATTGATACACCAATCTGCTGTTTGCGGGTCTGCTTGCGCGGAAAACCATTTCTCACATATGCACGATTTGTGGAAAATCAACTCTGGTCTGCGGGAGGGGGCAAACATCAACTGAGAGGATTAGAAAACCGTAACCATGTGCATATAGCTCGGAAGGGATATAGACCATGTACAGCCAAAGAAAAAAAGATTGTCGGGTTCATGTAATCAAATGGGCAACAATGCGCAGTTTTGCAAAAACTCAACTCCGCAGAAATTAAAGTTTTCAATTTTTAACATTTGTTGCAATGGGTCACTTTTATTTCTGCTCGGATAACGGGGGCCACAGTCAAATGGTGCAGTGTTCCCGACAATTTTCATTTTTTTCTTTGCCTGAACAAAAAGATCATGTATCCACCCGTCCTAAGGTCCCGGTTCCCGTATCCCGTCCTACCGTTTTCCCGGGAAATAACTCGACCCATTTTTGTCGAACATTTTTCGACTTGGGGTGATACCCCTGTGTCCCTAGAAATCGCGCCCTGATTTCCCAGCTACTATGCTCCCATCTTATTTATACAAGGTCCGTCTCCGAATATGTGGGAGATATTTCAAAGGTCTGCCTTCATGCAGAGGCCATCCAGTTTCAACAGGGCTTGATTGAGATCCCAAATGTGCACATATGATGGTATTCCTGATGGGCTCATGACAAGAACAGGGTCATGATGCACATGATCACTAAAATTCTAAACACGCCTAAGTTGCTCGCACAGTAATGGAATCCCAATGTTCGAGAGCTTTGACGTGAAGTGTTTTGCATTCCTTTGTGCGGTTCCAATCGCCATAGAGGGTGAAGCAGAATGATTAAATCATTGTTAAAATTAACACATCTGACATACTGACAAATTATAAGGCACTTCTAGACAACTTGCGTAGCTTTGACGTGAAAATTTGGTATCAGGACAGGTTTTCATCGCTGAGGGTAGGAAAATGTGAAAACATCCGTCAAGGAGATGATTTTGGGGGTTTTATAAATTTTCGCAACCAGCCTTTTGCCGTCGGTGCACGATTCACTTGGGAGCACACTCGAGGTTAATAAAAAAATGAGACTGATACTCAACGACGAATGTCTTATAATTAGTTCTGATTTCTTATTTATTTAAAAAACAGTGATCAACTAAACTGGCTCTGTAACAGACACAAGACAAAATTACGCAAAGCATAGTCAATGTATCCGTTATACAAATTAGGAATCCGGTACGAGACAAGCAAGACAAATGAGTTTGCAATATGCGAACAAGACGCAGAAAGGCCATTCCAGTCGGTGATTGTTCTGGGGGAAAAATGATCAAGAATACATTCGTTTTGCGAAAAAGGCAGAACGAAACAATCCATTATCTGTATACTGGCGGCGGAAAAAGATTACCCATACATGTGAAAAATTTGCATTATTGAGATTTTAGCAAAAACTCCATGCTGTAGAAATAAAAGATCCTCTTTCATGACCAATGTCAAAATCTGACACCTCTAGAAAGCTCCGTTGCAATTTGGCGCTTTAATTTCTACCAAATGCATAAGAGTAAAAAGAAAGTGCAACAATCAAATGGGAAAAACACATGTATGAGTAATCTTTTTCCGCCGCCAGCATACATCTTTGCACCGGTTTCAGAGAATGAGAAGAAGGAAGACGAAAGTCCACACTACCAATCATGATTTAAGCAAGTTTAAACGATGTACTCGGCGTCAACTCTCAAGAGTTGCTTGACACGACTCCTTTAAAGTGTGGTCATGCTCGACTCCTTGCCACATTTTTGTGTCATTACTCTCGCAGCTTACCTTTGGACGGTTTCAAGCGCATCGATAACACAACATTTTTGGGGATCCCAAGCCGCCCAGGCATATTTCTTTTGATGAACATACTTCTGCTTTGGGTCTTATGGACAGATAGCCTTAGGCTGGTGGTCCGACCGTTCATGTTTTGTTGTGTCGTCAGCCATGGTCCCGGCGAGGTACTGGCAAATGTCACCTGAGAGTAGCTGCTCCAGCACCCACCGCTCCAGGCACCCAATCAAGGGTCCCGGCGAGGTACCGGCATACTCCCGAGGGCAATCGCAACAGCACCCATCGCTCCAGGTCCCAAGACCTCAGTCACAACTGCCGATACTGCCGGTATTATGGCACAGCCAACCCGCAGGAACCGACGTCGAGTATCGGCGGGTGATACCAAGTGGCTTCTGTGTTCATGTAACCTGCCAGGCCTCTGTCTTGGACCTGGAGCTAGGTGTTCTTTAACGTGCGCAGTGTGATGCTACACACGGGACCTCCTTCTTAAAGTCCCATCCGAAGGACTAACAGACTGGCCACTTAAGTCTGTCTTTCCGACCGAATTCACCATGCCTCGCCGAAAGGAGGATGCACACACAAGTGCCATGGCAAATTTCATTTACCGTGCCTCGCCGAGGGAGGATGCACACACAAGTGCCACGGCAAATCTCGTGTCCTAGCTGGGATTCGAACCCGCAATCTTCAGATTACGAGTCCGACGCGCTAACCACTGCGCCACGAGGGTCGGACATACTCGTAAGCTTGTCTTGTAGGCCAAAAACTACTGAAGTGCATGTTTAAGGATAAGGCGGAACTTGATGCGGTCGCCGCGAAGCGGCGACAGTGGCCATACACTTGTAATTAACTAAGAAAATAGAATAATTGTTTGCGCTCCGTTACTATTTTCAGGCCGAGGTGCTGGTGGATATAATCCAGGCGTTTGGTTGGTCGTACATATCCCTGATCGCGTCGGAAGGATCTTACGGTGAATCCGGAATGGAGGCGTTCAACCGTGTGGCAGACGCTAGGAACGTCTGCATTGCCGTTTCGGAGAAGGTGGCCAGCGACGCGGATGACGACGCATTTGACGCAATCATCAGGATCCTGCTCAGGAAACCAAACGCCAAAGTGGTTGTACTCTTTACCAGGGCGGAGGATGCCAGGTTTGATTTTATGAATAACTTGTGATTGATTATTTATTTATTTTTTATTTCTTTATTCAACTCTAGTCAATATTTATGACACGTCAGACAATAAAAGTAACCAGGATCAAAATGAAGTAAAAACAGGGTTGTATAAATTCAACTTATATGGCAATTACACGGTGGTATAAAGGTTAGCCCTGGTGGAAGACGGAAAAAAATTAAGTCTCACAGGCAACAAGTTCACTGCAAATCGGTGTTCACCCAATCAAGAAGGATAAGCGCTTGTATTATTGCTGTGTGGGTGGGACTAGCGAAAGGAATGGTCGAGAGCGTTCCATTCTCTTGTTGTGCGTGGGAAGAAACTATGAAAGTATGGGTTAAACCTTGACAGGGGACCGCGGACATGAAAATTTGCATCATATTTCCGGACCAGAGGGGACCTATTCAGAATTATTTTAAGCACGGTCATTTTGATTTTTAATTATTTTAAGCAATGCGTTTTTATTCTCATATGAAACGCATGGACATACATTTCCACCATCAATCAATAAACTTTGCCCTTGCCACTGCACCTAGAGAGCCATACTTGTGGACGGGGAAGGTGACAAAAGATTTGATAGCCTGCGCCTAAGAATGGGCGCGGATATCGGCGGTCTTGGAGCTTGGAAGGGAGGGCATTCCAATCATTAATGGATTGTCCCAGAAAGGACGATTTGCCAAAGTCCCTCTTGAAGTAGAGGGGTCTCACTTTTAAGGCATGATCCTGTCGTGAATAGAACGTTGGAATTTGTATGTTCTTCGATAGCTCACCCCATCCCCCTGACTCGCAAAGTACCCTGAAAAAGCTTAAAATGCGCTGGATCTTTCTCCTCTCAGCTAGTAGTCCCCAGCCAAGTTTGTCAAGGCAGAAACACTGCTCTTGCTCAATTTCCTATAATCCCCAAAAACAAAGCGAGCAGCTTGTCGTTGAACACGCTCCCGTACGATCAAATGAATGGATAAGTATGGGGCAAGCTGTGGACGTATACTCAAGAATAGGTCTTACAAGATACAGATAAGCTTGTTCGCGGCTTCTGTTGGTTGCTCTTCCTGTAATTTCTTTGTATAGCACTCTCCACACCTTTTTAGTGACCATCTGTGACCAATCAAGTTTCCTGGAAAATCTCACCCCCAGATAAACAACCTCCTTGCTGGTTGTCAGCCGAAACCCATTCAAAATGTATTGTACATCATCTTCACACGCCGCCCTCCAAAATCTTACCAAATTGCATTTCTGTGCATTTAATATCATTTTGGAGCCTATGCACCACTGAGAAATTGATAGAAAATCATCCTAGAGGATCCTTTGATCATCAAGTGAATCTATCTGCCTATACATAGCACACAATCGTCGGCAAAGGATTTTATCCTTTGCCGACGATCCTTTTATCCTCCACCTGAGATTTTATCCCATGCGCTGAATCATATTTACACAACAAACAACAAGGGACCCAAAATGCTGCCTTGGGGAACGCCAGACGACACAGATAGAGGCAGAGAAATACAATCCCCAACCTTGACGACCTGAGTTCTACCAGAGAGATAGCCGTATGACCAATTCAGTGTGACACTACCGAGACCCTTGAACGCCAGCTTCCGTAACAGAATTGTGTGGTTGACAACATCGAAAGCCTTTGCAAAATCAATGAAGACCGCAACAACTTTCCCACCAGAATCCAATGCCATGGCAAAATATTGGCTAAATGCTGTAAGCTGAGTGCTGCAAGAAAAGCCAGGCCAGAAACCATGCTATGCTGCGGACAATACAGAACCGGATTTCAAAAAGTTGCGAACATGGTTGGCAATAAAAAATTCCAAAATTTTGGAGCAAGTATCCAAAAAGGCTTATCGGTCTGTAGTTTGTTGGATCTGCCCTTTTACATACCTTTTTTAAAGGCAGGAACAATAACAGCTCTCTTCCACTCCACAGAATATACACTCGGGATATTTCCCTCACCCAGGCATGCTTTAAACAATAAAAACAAATACTTAGCAAAAACATTAGGCAACAATTTCAAAAGGTTAATACTCACAGAGCTGGGATTTTCAGCAACTTTAGCCTTCATTTTCACGGTGCGCCTGGCTATCATAGCTTCAGTTCTGAATGGTCCTTCCCCCAAGTCAAATAAAGGACCAGAGGGAAAACGTGGGGGACCATCGAATTCAAAAACTTTGGCAAACGTTCTGTCAAGAAGATCTGCTTTCTCCTCGCATTTGTGGACGAAGTGCTCACCGGTCGGACCAAGTTCAAGCGCTGGAATCTGTTCATGTGACCCCTTCCGGAGTTTGTTATAATGCCAAAACTTGTTTGAACTTACATCTCCGCTCTGAAGTTTGCCAAAAAAAGGAGTGAAGAGCCCGATATTTTTAACTTAGAATATTGCTGTAGCGAGGATTTGAGGCAAGATGATTTGCAGGAGATAGCTTTCTCTACTTGAATAGACTTCGCATGCACTTCTTTTGAAAAGCCATTTCTCTTGTTTTCCACGGACATTTCACACCTTTTGATCCATTAAAGTTTTTAACAGGCACGAACTTTTCTTTGGCAGAATTAACTATTCTCACAAATCTGGACCAAATCAAATCAACATCTGCTGATGACCCCAAGCAGCAGAAATCACGGAATTCTTCAAAATGGGACAGGAAAAATTGCGACATCCTTTAAGTTTGCTCTCGCATATAGGACGCGAGTCTTAACCCTATCGGGTTGAGGTTTTGCAAGATTCAAAATGCGCTCTCTGCGATCTTGTACTCCAACACATTTCTCGTTCGTGACAGTTCCAAAAATCGCCGCGAAGCGTGTGTGGCAGTGATGAAACTGGGAATATTGGCTCAACCTGTATAGGTTCATATTGTGGTGAGTGAACCGAAAGGGGAAAACAAAGGCCAAGAGGCCCGGCCGCATGATGCACACGTCTTCAGCAATTCAATAATTTTGTCAAATTTACCCTTTCAACGAAAAATGAGAACAGGCCGACAAGTTCGCTTCTGCAACAAAATGTCACCTAGTGCCCTTTTTAAGATTGACCTCATCCGAAAAGCCAAAACGAGAAGTGGAGAGATCGCCTAGAATTTCTCCTGAAATCGCCTAATTCGATCTGGATGGAAATTTTGAAACAATTTTAATTCCTTGGAGCCAGGCAGGGTAAGATAACTCAATCTCTGCTGCCAAATTTCCGAATTTCGAATTAGGAGGGCCTCAAAATCAATTTCAGGATGGACTCATCGGATTTGCTTAAAAATAATTTCAACCCGATTTCAATTCGGTGTTTTAAACGCATCAATTTTTCAGCCGAATTTCAACCCACCAGCTGTAATCCGATTTTCCTGACAATTTCGCCATGCAAATTTGGACCAATGAATAGGAGGATGTTTGAATAAACACTGTTCTGTCGCTCAGCTCTCGGTCGCTGCCGGGCTTTCGAAATGAATTGCGGATCGGAAATTTGGTTAAATAAATTTAGAGGGAATAACGCACTAGAGCAGCCATACATACACCCTTCGAATGTCCGCCTTTTCCCGGAAGCCCGCTGCTCTTCAACAACCTTCACCTATCGATAGAAAACATTTAACCCAATTTCTGATATCCAACGAGATACCGAAACGGGAATGAATACAGAGTGACCCAAAATGGAGTGGTAAAATATGTACTTTTAATATAGAAAACGAACTAAAATACTTTCAAATGCTTCGCAGGGAAGAGTTTTTTCTAAATTTCTCCGTTTCTACGTGTTTCCTTTGAAGTTGGAGGCAATTATTTGCTATCAAAAATTCTTTCACAACAAAAATTTGGAATTTGAAATATGTTTAGTTTTGCGATAAAAATCCCGCTGATTTTTGGAAGACACTGTTTTTTGAGATATGATGACGTTAGCGGGTCTGCCACCACCGAATGCAAAATGCAAAGAGGCCTCGGGGCTGACGGGTGCCTGGCTATCGCTGGGTAAACAGTGCATAATGCAGCCCTAATAAGGAAAAAAACCGCGCTTAATAATTATTATTATCGACGAAGGACAGACAGGCGCATGAATAGACTTCCCATGGCACCACTACGAATTCCAATTTCCGTTGCAAAAGTGAATGCAATTATTCGATTTCCGCGAGATGAGACTTGCAACTGACAACTCGTCTTTGCATACGCCACACGCGTATATGAGGAAGTGTTCTGAGTTTAAAACGTACATATGTTTAATCCTCCAAACACTGGTGGGTGAATCCAAAATCCCATGATGAGGGTTATTCCTGCTTTGAGTCGGGAATCGGCATAATAACCACGGCATAACCAGAAGCAGATTCGGTAGTTATACCGATGGCAGGGCTCTTTGAAGGGCTCTCCTTCAAAGAGCCCCTGCCGATGGTAAACTATGATGCGGCAGTGGTGCTGCCGCCTTTTTTCGTTTTTCAGCGTGTTTGACCGAAGTTTTGCTCACAGAGGCCTGAGGTGGTGACATCGAAAAGCATGGCGCGGTAAAAAACAATATTACGTTTCACGGTGCAAGGATAAAATGTTGTATCTAAAATGGGCACTCGG
>JASGXE010006801.1:0-19235 GCA_030068105.1 Sinentomon sp. SZTP_YWyxl | reverse complement strand
GCCTTCTCTAGCGTCTTTTACACTTCCCATCCTCATGCGAATAGGTGGGGCAAACAGCTCCTGTTATGCGGCAAAAGGGTCAGGCGATGCTGCGTGTGATGGGATTTTCTCAACCGTCGAAGAAGAAATATCACAAACAGGGGTCATTTTTCACAAACAGGAGTCGCTTATTTAAGAAATGAGTACGCGTTTGGGCACTGTTCCATCTAACTCCGTGTTAAA
The DNA here is from genome assembly GCA_030068105.1 of Sinentomon sp. SZTP_YWyxl. Lineage (NCBI taxonomy): Eukaryota > Metazoa > Arthropoda > Protura > Sinentomata > Sinentomidae > Sinentomon > Sinentomon sp. SZTP_YWyxl. The sequence goes on along the minus strand of JASGXE010006801.1, from coordinate 19,013 downwards.
GTCCCGACCCTCCAAAAACGGGAAAAAATGCTAGAAACAATGGAAAAAGGTTAGCTTTGGTCAGAGGTTTGGTTAGGGTAGGTTTGGTAAGTTAGATAGGTTAGGTTTGGTTAGATTTGCTTTATTTTTCACTTTTTCGATACGCGCAAAATCGGGATATGCCCAAACGCGTAGTCATTTCTTAAATTCGCCGGATTACAGTCTTTGTTCGATAATGTTATTCGTATTTCAGGCACTTTAGTCAGCTTGTGGTAAGCCTTTACAAGCCTCCACCGCACCCAGCGCTTTTACCGCATTTGTCACCGCTTCTTTCCACCGCGTCCACCGCATCTCGCTTTCTGCTCATCCGCATTCACCGCATCACATAAATGTTTTTTTCCTTTTTTAAATGAAGTTATTACCAATTTTTCACCACCATTCAATTGCGCAGAATAAGGTATTTTTTAGCATTTAATTTAATTTAATTTAATTTAATTTAATTTAATTTTACATAATACTGCCCCAAAGAATTTTGGGGGCAGGGAGCACACCGCTCCATGGTACTTACAATTCCGTTTTTAACAACATCGTCAAATAAGTTAAAAAAAAGGTCGGCAGGTAAAAACAAATGGCAACAATAAAATAATGCATGAAGTGCGTGAGAAGTCGCTCCCATTTCACTGACGCATGTAATTAAATGAGGGTGAGGGAAATGCCTTATCGAGCTATGTCTATTTCAGGAGTGCTTTGGAAACAACAGAGACGGAGTGTCGAGGGAATTCCAATCTCTTATGGTTTTTGGAAAAAATTAATTCAGAAGAAAATTGTGTCTAGGTGTTGGATATGAAAAACAAAACCCGTGGTCGGAACGGCGTTGAACTGGTTTGAGGCGATAGCAGTCAGGCAGAGGAACAGGGCATTTTTGGAAAACAAGATCAGAAAAAATTTTGAGTCGGCGGTTACGTCGTCTATCACGAAGGGGTTCGAGTTGGAGGTCTGACAAGATTGCTGAAACGGAGGCACAGCGACGGAAGTTCCCGGAGATAACCCTGGCAGCACGTCTGGGTACTTTCTAAAATATGAATCTCGGAAGCAAGCATCGGGTCCCATGCAGCGCTCGCGTATTCCAGCACTGGCAGCACAAAGGACATATATGCCTTCCTTCTAGCTGCAGGAGTCGAAAACTTGAGATTCCTTTGGATGAAGCCGACAAGCCGACTCGCTCTTGAGGCAGTCGACCGAATATGGTCGCCCCAACTGAGGTCGGCTCTTAGGATTACTCCTAAGTATTTATAGGCTGGAACGCTTTCCAATGGGGTGCCAGTTAGGCAATAGCAGGGAATCATGTACGGGGAAGGGTTAACATCTCTGGAAAAGGACATTGTTTTGCATTTATCGGGATTTAGTCTCATTCCCCAGGTATTGCACCACTCAGAAATGCGGCTAAGATCGTCAGACAGTATGTGGATATCTGTGGGTTTTTTGATCGCTCTGTAAATGATTTTAGTATTTTTAGTATTTTTAGTATTTTTAGTATATTTTTTTACGGACAAACAAACTAAGAATGATCTTTCTCAACTTTTCGAAATTTTATTCGTATGTCAAGAAAAGAAAAAAACACAACGCTGATGCGAAAAATGATCGACTGAAAAAGTCTAGAAACAGCCGCAATTTGCGATTTGCAATCAACGCTAGACAAAGTTGCTGGACTTTTAAAAAAATCATTGCCCGAACTTTTTGCACACGTTTACACTTATGTAGGTACATACTCGTGAAAACTGCACACTGTGATCGGAAGAATTTCATGAACCAAATGGGAATAAAAAAAACCGACGCCCGTTTCAAAGGTTCATGGACGGCATTCGCATGCGTTGAAGTGTTTAAAGCAACGAACCAGCTGAAGAACCCAATTTCGTAAAAGAGATCGAAGACCACTTCCAATGACCTCACTAACCACGTTGACAAAATAACGTACTGTTCCAAAGACCTCTGTCTATACTGACTACTTGTGGAGTACTCGAGACAGGTCTTTGGAATCACATCCTGTTAGTAGACGTGATTTGCGGTGTCCTTTCGTTATTTTTGAAATAAACCTCATCAATTCTGACCTAACCTGTCTTCCCTTCCCTCACCGCCTGGTTGTCATCCTATACTACCTGCATCCTCCTGTTGATTGTTGTCAACGTACTGATGGTTGTCCGTCTACGTATCGACGGACACCTCCACGGACTTATTTATAGTCAACTCCACATGTTGAATCTTGTGAATCTTACTTGCGAACGCCCTAAGGCTGGTGGCAAGTTTAACTTCATGTCACAGCAGCTGTTGGTGCAGACAGCTATCGCTGCTAGGTCGAATGGCCTAGAACTCGCCCGGCCTCTTTCTGGACCTGCAGCTAAGTGTTCTTTAACGTGCACATTGACGTGATTCTGCACACGGACCTCCTGCTTAACGTCCCATCCGCAGGACGAGGAGCTTGGCCACTAAGCTCCCTTTCAGCAGCACAACTAGGGGTGCAAGGATGGTCTCCCATCCAAGTACTGTCCTGGCCCAACGTTGCTTAACTTCGGTGTTCTGATGGGAACCGGTGCAAGCCACGAGGTATGTGCTGCTGACAAACAGGTTGGTGCTGCTGGTTGGTGCTGCAGGTATGTGCTGCTGACAAATGTTGACAGGTCTTTGGAACTGTAACCAAAAACAGCGATTTTTCTCACGAAAGAATAGAAGGGGTGTTGATAATTTCAACAAACACCTTGCAATAATTGTCCTAAAACAGGTTAAATATGCCTGTGAAATGTTATCTATAGGTACCTAAATCAGATTAACTTACCCCGTAACTCGAAAAAGTTGTCTCATGGGTCGTCATTTCGTTGGCAGGGGACAGATCACAGAGGGCGACTTCAGCGCTGAGGCGAAATGCCCCCAGCTCTTCGCATGACCCCCGGCGTGTGATTTCGGCAGGCCCTCCTGAGAAATTTACGGGAAAACGAACCCCACGTTTCAAAAATTCTTCAGTTGCTTGTGGCCACTTCCTCAGACCACCCCAGCCAGGGGCTCGGCCCCTTTGAATGCCGCTGGGATCCGCCCCAGTCCCCTATTTACTCGGATCCTCCGCCCCAACTCTCCCCGACTGGGTCGGTGTCCAGTTCCTTCTCCGGAGAAAGCCCCCTTTACGAAAACCCGAAAAATTTTAAATATGCTATTGGGGAAGTTCACCACCAGAAAAATAGTCTACTTATTCCTAGAGTTTTTCCAACACGGATTAATTTCTGTTTTCCAAATCCTGGATCATATTGTACGAGCGGGTTTGTAATCTCGATTTTCTTGCCATGCTCTTTATCTATTTGTAGAAGTCTATAGCAAAAACAATAACCACTCTCCGAGTCCTTCATCTCGGTTTGACGAATCGGAGATCATTTCTGATCCGTTGCCGCCATATTTTGATCCTGGAAACTCCCCAATACACAAATACATTTGTGTCAAAATTTTCGTCTCCCTCGCTTTTCTTTGCGCTTGGAACACAGGCAGAAAACTGTCCCTTCGAGTGTGGTTGCCATGGTAACAGCGACAAGAAGAGCGCTCTGGTCGGCGACGCGTGAAGCTTGAAGCAGAAAGTTGTTTTTGCATTTGCTCAGTGCTTCCAGCTGCTTTGTGGACGAAAGGACATAAATTATTTGTGGGACTCGAATGTTGTGAAATTGTGCTTCCATCGACCGTTCTTGCCGGAATTGTTGCCTTTTTCCTGCGGATTGGCATTCCTTGCTTTCCGTTTGCGTCATGAGGTCGTTGTTCCTCTTTGTGTTTTCCTTTCTCCTTTGAGGCGATCTTTGTCCGTTATTACGTCGGCCTAAGTTAGTTGGGTGTTGTGAATTCAGAATTCTTTCAACAATGAAAATTCGGTCGAAAACTTCATTCTCGGCATAGAAATTAAAGTTTTTCTGTGTATTTAAATGGAAGAATGTGAAGCATTCTCAGCTCATATCTTCAAGTGGAATGAGCTGTAATAACTCCTGCCTTTTGCATCAGTTCAGCCCATATGCCTCAAAATAGAAACGCTCGCTTCAAAAAACAAAAAAAAAAACCAACGTAAAAACCTCGGTTGACATGCATTTTCCTTGCGTTCTTGCTTTGTGAATCACCCTTGGCCCGCAGCAAAGGTTCTAACCGTGTGGGTGTTATCTTATCTTTTTTCATGTTGATAATGGCATCAAGAGCTCCATCGCTAATTGAATTTCCTTTCTAAGTGATTTCTTTGCCACCCGGTAGCAGCATTTGTTACTTTTTTGTGTACAAATCTGTCCAAAATTAAAAATTTTGGTTCAAAAATTTGAGTGAAAAAAGGCAGCCAGAAGAATTGAAAGTGCCTACAATAAAAGCTTTTATTTTTGTCTCACACGCCACACGGGTAAAATTTAACGGAGAAAATGAAATCCTCGAAGAAAACGAAACAAAAAAAAAAACACTTTCGACATTAGAAAATTGATCCCCCAATTTTGGTGAACACGGACGTATTCCCCATGCAACTCTATGATTCAAATCAAAAGCCAATTCAACAGACGGATGCATCTTTCAATGCAACAATGGAAAAGGGATAAGCGTTGTGCACAGAAATGAAATTTCATCAGCAAAAATATGTTTATTGGATTAGTGATTGAGTCGAGGATGCGTTGCAATAGGGAATACGGCCGATTGTGATCCAAGGTCACAGCATTCTGAACCACGATCAAGGGTTGAACCGAACTCAAAAATCTATCAAAGTGATCTCGGATCAAATTCTGAAAGACGATCAGTGGACAAAAAATAATCGCTGATTAACAGACCGACAGAACCAAAAAATGACACGTTCCAGGTTTAAACTCTTCTTAAAACTCGTATTAATTCTGATCCTTATACCGAAAAACTGGACAAAAAAGAACCCATAGAACAAGATAAATCCAAGCTTGAACTCCACCAAAACGGATCTGATTTGTTCCGAATTTCAGTATCGATTTTTGTCCTTGCGCTATGCGATCAACGCCATGAGGTAGGTATTTTATCATCGGTATACCGATGATAAAAGCAAATGAATTTGCAATAGGAAACAAGTTTTTTTTCTCAGTCATGTGGATTACCTGTCTATTTGTTGCTTACCTATTTGTTTGCTAATTCTTTCTGCTTTTTCTTTTCCCTTTCTGTTGTGCTCGCATGTGCACTCATTGTCTAGGGATACTTGCCACACATCTTTGTGTAATGACACATGCCAATGCACCTACTTGTTTTCTCGATTTGGTGCTTCATGGTGATTTATTCAATGGATTTGGGATGGTGCTGTGCTGACACAAATTCACCAATGTCTGACATTGTTCTGTGATGCATCTCCAATGTGTGGTAAGCCTCCTACTTTACCTATTTTAAACTATTTATTTGAGCTGTATCCTTGGGTGGTGAGTGTGCATGCGCGACAAATAAAAATGTATAATTTTGAGAAAATGGAGTTGGAGAAAACAAAAATAGAATTGAAAAATAGATAGGTCTCATCGCCAGACGAAATAACGATTTGAGGTGCTCAGACTGAGGCTATAGCCTTAAGATTAGGCTATAGCCAATCAAAAAGCGACAACGTCACACAATCCAACGCTTCGAAAGAACTCCCGACTGCACATAGCCATAGACAAAAAGCTATTGAGAGAAAGATGCTGGGTTCTGGTCCACTGCAAAACACTCGGCAGAAAAAAAAAACTGCCGCACGAAAAGATTAGAAAAAGAATCACACCAATGTGGCAATTTTCGGCTTTAATGCCGCCAAATGGTGCCAGATTTCATGGAACCGAAATTGGTTTTAGGGGCAACTTTTCTGGACATCCGTCACCATTTGGTGGCATTCTTGCCGCAAAATTGCGGAGGATCGCCACCAGTTTGGTGTGATTCATTCTTGCCACATCTGGTTGCGCTTGCAACGAATTTTTTTGCAGTTTCGCGCAAACCTCGAACAACTCCGAACGCAATTCACGATCTAAACTGGCAATGCATAACGCAAAAATGACAGCACCGAAAATACTTATCAAAAGTGCGCCAAAACTCTTCAAACAGCTTGGAGAAATTCCAAATCAGGGCAAATCGATGGGCATCAAGAGCAATCCAGTTACAACAAATCTTGAGGCAGTTTCACGCGTTACACCAACGTCATGGATTTCGCGCATGTTGTCATTAATTCTAAATGGCGCCTGAGTGAATATCGACTACTTTTTTCGAAGTTTTTTGGCGGGTGCATGAAAACTGTCACGAGTTATTGGCACATTTTGAAAGTGCAATAAAAAATATTCTGAATCAATAATTTTTGCGGGCACCTGGCCGTTCAGCCTGAGCTCGCAAGTGAAAGCGAAAGCGAGAGGTGAGATGAGGACATGGATAAAATTGAATAGAACTTGTCGACACCGGCAGGAGCTTTTGCTTGCCATAGCCATATCAGTTGGGTCAGGGCCGCCAGAGAAGAGGCCTGTATGTCTCTCCTACAGGCCCTGGTTGGGTTGTGAAGGTCCGCCAAATGTCCCGGAACAAACCCGCAGTTTTCTCAAGGCAGCAACAGCGCTCACTCGATGATCTGGGGTACACAGATTGTGCCACGAAAATTGTAAAATTCTGCATACAGTTTATCAATATTCTTCGTACAGAGGAGTTCATAATAAGGCGTCATTTAGGATAAAAAGCAACATGGACTGCAAAATATATCACAACATTCGTGTAAGGCGTGAAGTTGTATCAGATAGCCCTGTTTAAGCCAGAGCTTTAAATTTCTCCGATGTATATACACTATGACTTTGGTTGACTGTGACAAGTTACCCATTCTGGGATTGTCCGGGAACTTTTGGCGGACCCTGTTCTCGCCTGACACTCAAGCGGCGCAGTTCATGATTTCTGGCGTATATTACAGCGAAAATACATACGGAACCATTCTGAATACCCGGGCCATAGGCGATTTCTTTCAGACTTTTGAGGCACGGGGCAATGTAATTCCCCATTTCGCATGCACCGCAAAACACATTTCGTGAAGGAACACATTTAACAGCGCTGACTAGATGGGGAATAACATTGCCCCGTGATTCAAAAGACTGACGAAAATCGCCTTATGGCCCGGGTATTTTGAATATCTGAGTATGCATTCGCATGGGAAAAACACAAATCTCTTCGGCAGAAAGTTGGAGGCGGCGCATATTGAGGGGCTTTATCAGAAGCTGCAATTTCAGCACACTTAAGTTATGTGTGTTGCATGTGCAGTGATTTTTGCAGGCGCAATTCTGCAGGTGTTTATAAAATGAAATAAGAAAAGGAATAAGCGCTGTGCTTAGAAATGAAATTTTCGCAACATTAATCAATCTATTTTGAATTGGAAACCTGAGGGTGAGTTGCAATGTGGAATACGTCCGAGAAGGATTTCAGTAAACTTAGATGCGGGAAGATAGCGAAAGCAACCCGCGGGCACGTGTTGCAAAGCGGATATGTTGCTACAATAAGGAACATCGAATTTGATTTAAGTATTCTGAATTCTGAGGGCGCGGGGCGGCGGGTCGGCAATTCGTGTCAACTCCGACCTTCTGCGATGTTTGGTTAGCCCCCACCCCACTTCGCCTTATCGTGATTTTCCTCCAATAGCTAAAACATCGATTCAGCTGAAACCGTCGCCAGTCTAACCGACCGACCGACCGGTTGTCATTTTGGCTTGTCGATTACTCCAATATGGTAACAAAATTAACCAATTTGAATGACAATGACGTAACGTTTAGGAAATCTAGATCAACCAAATTCAGGGGGCAGCACCTCAAGCTATAGACATGCTAGGCAGATTCGCGCCGACCTTATTCGTATAAGCTTCCATTCGCTAGGGAATTTAGCCTGGTTTTGCAGGGATGGCACAATACAACACCACTTTATTGTCATTATAATTATTATAATGTACGCGATAAAAGATTTTGCAGACTGATTTACCACGCCATGCGCTGCCAGTGTCGCTCTTGGAGGAAGTTAGGCCACTATTTGTTTTTCAGTGCAAGAGATGGCACCAGCGTCGCATGTCCCTGTTGTACCATTATAATCCGGTGGCTGATGCTAGTCTAGAGACTCGGGTACCTACTAGTCAACTGGAGACTGGTGGAGAGGTCGCAAGCGCCTCTGTTGAGAGCCCCTTCACAGGCTAGAGCGTGCACTGAACCACTGAACTAGCTAACAGTAAAGCTAGCGGTGGGGAACCATTACGAGCTTCTGCGCTTTGACCGAAAAGGGGTCGGTTGCATGGCACAGATATTGTAATCTATGAGTGCACGGACAGATATTCGTTCGTAGATGTAGAGAGAATAATTTGGAATTTGAGTGCAGTTTTAGGTTTATTGTTGCGCTGGAGAGCGCTGCTTGCAACACGATTAGAATTGGGGTGCATCCGTGATGTTTGCGTTGGATGTGGATGGAGACTCATGAGCTGTGTTGGCTCGGATCTGAATTAGATTGTGTCGAGTTCTGGCTTGTTCTGCTTTGTCGCTTTGTTTCCCACGGATATCTTTTGCGAAGCGCACCACGCGACGTTTCTTGACTTCAAGGCATCCTCTTGTTTCTGAACACAATTTGGAGATATGGGAAAGGAAGTCTGTAAACTCAACAGTGGGAGTTGAAACTCAAAAACTTTTGCTTCCTGTGGGGCCATGGCCTCCCAGAAGCAAAATGTTCAAAGGTGTGAATCGTTGCCCGATCTTCATTCTTTGCTTCCAACATCACAGCACCGTTCACCAATGTTGTCGGAAATTATGACATTGGGCCGATTCCCACTGAAGTGTTCGTCTATTCGAAATGCGAGTAGGTCCACCTTTTATTTCAAGCCAGTGTGTGATCTTTCGACTTGCTTTGCGCTACTCTGGGACCTATGTAGCTTACATCAAGAAGCCAAATTTTTTTGGAACTTTCCAAACATGAAGTGAACTTCCAAGGTGTGAATGTATCTGCGAGTGAGATTTGGAAGTGTGCATGTATCTGCGAGTGATATTTGAAAGTGTGCACGTATCTGAGAGTGAGATTTGGCAGTGTGCACGTATCTGCGTGGTGAGATTTGGAAGTGTGCACATATCTAGGAATAAGATTTGGAAGTGTGCACGTATCTGCGAGTGAGATTTGGAAGTGTGCACGTATCTGCGAGTGAGATTTGGAAGTGTGCACGTATCTGCGAGTGAGATTTGGCAGTGTGCACGTATCTGCGTGGTGAGATTTGGAAGTGTGCACATATCTAGGAATAAGATTTGGAAGTGTGCACGTATCTGCGAGTGAGATTTGAAATTGTGGACGTATCTGCGAGTCAGATTTGGAAGTGGGCACGTATCTGCGAGTGAGATTTGGTAGTGTGCACGTATCTGCGTGGTGAGATTTGGAAGTGTGCACGTATCTAGGAATGAGATTTGGAAGTGTGCACGTATCTGCGAATGAGATTTGGAAGTGTGCACGTATCTGCGAATGAGGTTTGGAAGTGTGCACGTATCTGCGAATGAGATTTGGAAGTGTGCACGTATCTGAGAGTAAGATTTGAAATTGTGGACGTATCTGCGAGTGAGATTTGGAAGTGTGCACGTATCTGCGAGTGAGATTTGGAAGAGTGCACCTATCTGAGTCTGAGAGTGAGATTTGGAAGTGTGCACGTTTTTCTGCAAGTGAGATTTGGAAGTGTGCACGTATCTGAGAGTGAGATTTGGAAGTGTGCACGTGTCTGAGAGTGAGATTTGGAAGTGTGCACGCATCTGAGAGTGAGATTTGGAAGTGTGGCAATAAAGACATCAAAAGGTGATCTGAAATTGGTAATGTGCATTTTGGTCGATTTTTCATTTCGAAAAGATGATGACGACCTGAACAAACTTTGTTCATTGACACCATGTGGGGTTTAAATAATTGTGCTCAAGCCACTGTTTCTGCTTTTTGTTAAGGTCTTGAATCCTGTTATCATTTCTGAGCAGTCAGCGCCGTTTTCAGTCCGTTTTATACGAAGTTCCTTTTCAGTCCGTTTCTGTCCTGTTTAGATTCCTTTTTAGTCAGTTTCAGGCGCATTTTCAAATCATATCAATAAATTGAGTTGAAGGAAATGCGTAGGCCTAATAGCCTGCTGCGGCGGGTGAGTCATAAAAATTGAGTTGAAATTGAGAATGGGTGGAAATGCAAAATATCTTGCTGCCGAGGGTGAGTCATAAAATTGAGTTGAAGTTGAGAATGGATGGAAATGCGTAATAGCCTGATGCCACGGGTGAGTCATAAAAATTGAGTTGAAGTTGAGAATAGATGGAAATGCGTAATAGCCTGCTGCCGAGGGAAAGTCATAAAAATTGATTTGAAGCTGAGAATAGGTGGAAATACGTAATTGCCTACTGCTTAAGGCGAGTCATAAAAATTGAGTTGAAGCAGAAAAAGGGTGGAAATGCGCAATAGCCTGCTGCCGAAGGTGAGTCATAGAAATTGGGTTGAAGCTGAGAATGGGTGGAAATGTGCAATAGCCCGCTGCCGAGGGTGAGTCCTATAAAAATTGAGTTGAAGCTGAAAATGGGTGGGAATGTGCAATAGCCTGCTGTCGAGGGTGAGTCACAAAAAATTGAGTTGAAGCTGAGAATAGGCGGAAATAGAATTTAATTTCAATTTAATTTAATTTAATTTAATTTTACATAATACTGCCCCAAAGAATTTTGGGGGCAGGGAGCACACCGCTCCATGGTACTTACAATTCCGTTTTTAACAACATCGTCAAATAAGTTAAAAAAAAAAAAAGGTCGGCAGGTAAAAACAAATGGCAACAATAAAATAATGCATGAAGTGCGTGAGAAGTCGCTCCCATTTCACTGACGCATGTAATTTAAATGAGGGGGAGGGAAATGCCTTATCGAGCTATGTCTATTTCAGGAGTGCTTTGGAAACAACAGTGACGGAGTGTCGAGGGAATTCCAATCTCTTATGGTTTTTGGAAAAAATGAATTCAGAAGAAAATTGTGTCTAGGTGTTGGATATGAAAAACAAAACCCGTGGTCGGAACGGCGTTGAACTGGTTTGAGGCGATAGCAGTCAGGCAGAGGAACAGGGCATTTTTGGAAAACAAGGTCAGAAAAAATTTTGAGTCGGCGGTTACGTCGTCTATCACGAAGGGGTTCGAGTTGGAGGTCTGACAAGATTGCTGAAACGGAGGCACAGCGACGGAAGTTCCCGGAGATAACCCTGGCAGCACGTCTCTGGGTACTTTCTAAAATATGAATCTCGGAAGCAAGCATCGGGTCCCATGCAGCGCTCGCGTATTCCAGCACTGGCAGCACAAAGGACATATATGCCTTCCTTCTAGCTGCAGGAGTCGAAAACTTGAGATTCCTTTGGATGAAGCCGACAAGCCGACTCGCTCTTGAGGCAGCCGACCGAATATGGTCGCCCCAACTGAGGTCGGCTCTTAGGATTACTCCTAAGTATTTATAGGCTGGAACGCTTTCCAATGGGGTGCCAGTTAGGCAATAGCAGGGAATCATGTACGGGGAAGGGTTAACATCTCTGGAAAAGGACATTGTTTTGCATTTATCGGGATTTAGTCTCATTCCCCAGGTGTTGCACCACTCAGAAATGCGGCTAAGATCGTCAGACAGTATGTGGAATTAGCCTGCTGCCGTGGGTGAGTCCTATAAAAATTGAGTTGAAGCAGAAAAAGGGTGGAAATGCGCAATAGCCTGCTGCCGAAGGTGAGTCATAGAAATTGAGTTGAAGTTGAGAATGGGTGGAAATGTGCAATAGCCTGATGCCGAGGGTGAGTCCTATAAAAATTGAATTGAAGCTGAAAATGGGTGGGAATGTGCAATAGCCTGCTGTCGAGGGTGAGACACAAAAAATTGAGTTGAAGCTGAGAATAGGCGGAAATAGTAATATAGCCTGCTGCCGTGGGTGAGTCATAAAAATTGAGTTGAAGCTGAGAAAAACGCTATAGCTGACTGCTGAGAGTGAATCATAAAAATTGAATTGAAGAATCGAATGGGGAGAATGGATAGAGCCCACGCTGCCGAGGGTAAGTGATGACAATTATTATGAGTTGAAGCTGAGGATAGGTGCCAAAAGAAATGCAGAAAAACAGAAACATGTATGAAAACTATTTCCGATTTGGCATTGTTGCATCGATGAATGAAGTCAAAGCAGTTCTTGTCATGCAAATATGGGGTTATCGTATTACTGATTCAGGAAGAACCCATATAATGTCAAAGATTTCGGAATCGCTGGCCAAATTTTAACAAAAATCCAAATGATCTATTTTTGTTCAAACACAGTTTGGATATTCGCCTGTACCACGAGAATCTGTGCTGCTATTCATCATTAGTTCGAACTCAGTTTGGTTTCTGTGGCATTTATGAGGTATAATGCAAGGTTGCGTATAGGTGCTTCAGCATGGAAAAGTGATCAGTGTCTCTATTCTGAAGGATCCTTAACGTCCTCCATTTGCGATGAAGTGAGACAAAATTTCACGCCTTACAAGCGCTGAAGGAGGTGCTGCTTCTTGTTCTGGTTTACTCTATTTTCGCAAATCGTAAGTGAAGTTCCGTTGTGCCCTTTCTTTCCTGAAGTGATCGCCGTCTGTTACGAAATACAAAACGCCTAACTATGACTTGGTTCATTTTGTTCCTGCTGCTTCTCTTCTGTTTGGAGGTGATTCCCCAGGAAACAAGGTGTTCAAGACTGCCGGATGTGTACTGGAATTCTTCAAACTCAATGTAAGTGTTTCTTTATTCTGGTTTAAAACCCCATGTTAATTGGACCAAGCCTTACCTTTAGGTCTAGATATTATCGTGTTTCTGCACTTTTTTTTCTTATCACGTTAATTTGCATCGTTTCCAATGTTTGGGTTTGGTTTGGGGCAAATGCCAGCGATAAAAACAGCTGAGGTAATTGGGTGCTAATGCAATATTATCAACGGCTTTACAGGTCTAATCATGAACGGTTTCCTTTTATCAGCAGACAGTTTCTTACTATAAAGATGCAAAACTCTTGAGAGCTGACCTTGGAGTTGACCTGTAAAGCTGACCATAAAGATGAAAAACTCTTGGAGTTTGCTAAGCATCCAGCCGTAATGCCAACCCCGGCTGAAACTAGATTTGTATTTCCCACACTATATATTTTGATTGATTTGAGAGTATTCCAGTATTTTATGCCCAATGCAACTTGCTGAAAGACTGAGGAAATGCTCTGCTTGCATATCAGGTTGAGGAAACCTGAAAATCTTTATTGGGTCCAAATATCCGCTGAATGTTGAGAGCTGGATAGGTATGGTGAATGTTTGAAACCCGATACATAGTGCCAACTGTCACCCAACAAAGAGCACAACTTTGCTTCTCCTGCGAAGCGGTGAGAACTGTGGAGGTTTCCCAAAACTCCCTGAATCGTCGAACCTCCACTTGCGGTTTTGATCTTTCCCATAGAACATGAGACTCAACTGCCTGAGAAAGGAAAACGAACTCATTAAGCGGTTTCCAATGCTGTTTTCCCCTCGCCATTTTGCTTCTTCTCCTTCTTCCATTAGGTTGTCCCTGCCTCTTTTGGATAAAAACGAAATTATGCATGCGAATAAAATATATGCTGTTGGTATCTCTTTCGGTTCAATTAACTTTCTCTCATATCTCTGGAGGCTATCGAATCTTTATGAACTCCACATCCATCGACCTATATTATGGCACGTGAGTACAGGGGTATCCTGGGGTGAAAATTGATATACCCAACCCCTACCTTTCATTGCTTTTCCTCGGAGATGACAAGAGTGACAAGAAGTTCCCTTGCTTCCCAGGGATTGTTGTTTTCTTGGCCCGAAACTTTCTCGTTGCGATGAATTTTTGTATGATTACTATACCTGCAACCGTGGGATGTTTGAAGTTTTTAGCGAAACTCTGTTCATCTGCACTTTTTGTCTTCATTGACTTCTGCGCTTATCTCAAGTCAAGATCTTTGGAAGGCACGCGCCCTTGCCCGCCCTTCGCAGGAGCGTGGGCCCCCTAAATGTGCCGGAGCGCAGCCTACATGCACGGAGCGCAAAGCTCTTCGACAGTCCAAGGAAATCATCAAAAAGCGCTTCCCTATCAGTTATTCTCCTGTGTTATTGGATGTCCAAAAAAAATGTTTTTTATCATAACAAATTTCCACATAGCCGCTTTCCGTTTTGGAGAGTGGCCTTTTCAAGAAAGCATATTTCCACCAACGTTTTCCCTGTGCTGTTTTCTGAACATTTTTAAGCACTGATCTGTCCTTGGATCGGGCGTCTGCGGGACGAACTGTGGCAGACGTGGACTGAGGCAGAAGTGGACTGAGGTAGAAGTGGACTCCAAGGAAAAGTTTTGGAGGGTGTTCTGGCATGGAGGCAGGTAGGTTGTACCTGTCTCAACCAATGCTAACCCATTTCTTAACCGAACCCAGAGAAATGGAAGAAATTCGCGTAAAAAATTGAAAAATTCTACCTCTGTCCAATTACGCCTCAGCCCGTTCCATCCCTGTCACAGGACCCCTGGCCTTTATTGACGGCTGGCAGGGGATATCAATATTTATGGGTGAAGGACTTCAGCAGGCACAAAGGTCTTAATTAGCATCCAAGTAGGGGGAACAGAAGATAAAACACGCGGAAAAGACAACACCTCAATAATTCTTATATCAACTCAATTGAAAATGTGTATCGTATTTCGCAAGCGCATTAGGTCATTGTTTCCAAACACCCTGTCGTGACATGCATTCCGCTTTCCGCACTGTCATAGTGCCTTATTCGCTTCCGCCGTTCTTTCCCCTTGTATTGTGCAGGGACGCCCAATAATGTCTGGCTTTTTTCGCCAAACTATGCTGTACGTGAAAGATGTTGCGCCTGCTTATCTTTCGAATTTTCACCAACATTGCTTTTTCCGATATTGCAAAATTCCATGCGGCATTCCAAAATTTTCCATATGTTGCAAATTTGGCATTGCAATATTGTAAAATAAAAAAGTTACCATTATTGCAGAATTTTACCAACATTGTTTTTCACAAAAATTGCACCAATATAAAAATTGCTTTCAATGCTATACCTAATACACGTAAGCTCCTACCGACTAACTCCACGAAAAAGACAATAAATCCTGCTCAGGCGACATTATTGGGTTTCCCTGTGCATATCCTATCCCCCCATCACCGGTTTGCTTTTCTATATATTTCAGTAAATATATTGTAGCCTGCGGAGGTGTTATAGACCGGAAGGAAGACTATCAGTAGAGCTAGGAGCCTAGGACATTACGTTGTGGGAAAGTTGCAACCTGCGCTGGTGATCTGTTTTGTCTGATAAATATTTAAAACAGTTTCCATGCAAGCATCACTCTGCTGCCATGCAGCAAGCAAAGTTTGAGAGGGAAGAAAGATGTGGCGAAAAAGTTGCATGCGAGCCCTGTTGAGAATATCATCGGTGTGGGGGATCTCTTCTTGTTACGGGATACAAACTAAGAGACCCATGATAGGCCTCCTCCTTTGCTTTTACAGGTGAAAGACAGCATACAATAACATGTATAGGTATGTTCTTGCACAACCGTTTGTTGTTACCGGAGTTTCACTACTTTTGCTTTCTCGCCGTTGTCTTTCTTTTCTCGGGTGATGAGACAAAATAACACGAACATTATGTTCACAAATCCTTGAGTCTCCACCGCAACTTGACGTTTCATTGGGAAAAGAGAATTGTCTCGTCAAAAAATAAAATTGACAACTCCTGTCATCTTTTGACATCTCAAAGAACAAGTCTATAGATGGCATATACGAATGTCTCGGTTTTACGAGATCAAATAATTCGAATATTGTGTTCACGCAAATTCTTAAATTTCCACCGTAACTTGACGCTTGTTCCGGAAAAGTGTATAGCATTGTCAAAAAACAAAAATGACAACTCTGATCATCTTTTGACATCTCAATGAACATATAGGAAAAGTTGCCGTGAACAAAGTAGCTTATCCTGGTTGGCAGTTCGTTGACTGAACGAAACTTTCTGTAATTCTTTGCACATCAAATAATTGAGACTTGTTGGAAGATTTAGGCTTGCTACAGCGGCAACGTCGCGGTCTGCCAACTTGCCGGCTGCGGGTCAGATTCGATCATCGGTCGTGACTCAATTTTACACGGCTGTTGAAAACTTTCCACGCACCGCTTCCCATTTGCACAATCGGAAACCTTCGATTTTGATCCAATGCAGTGCGTGTGTTTCATCCCAGATTGCTTTCATTGCAGAGCACAGACCACCAAAAGCAATTCTGTGACCACGCAACATTGGGATGTTGAGTGGTCACATCCAATCTCTTTACGATGTAAACGCAACTTTTAAACGCAACTCTTACACTCTAAACACAAACGTCTTTTAAAAAGTCTCTTTTGTGTAGTCCAAAACGAGACACGTTTTAGCGACTTTTTTCTCGGACTTGGAATCTTTATGCTTGGTGTGTTTGTTAAAATAGACTAAAGTGCTTCAAAGAGTCGTTTTAGGAATCCTTTAGAAAGACGAAATGCACCTAAAAAGGTGTTTCGATTAATCTTCTAGACTACTTTAAAAGGCAAAATGCAAAAAGACACCAAGTCTGAAAAAAGTCGGCAAGTCATGTCTTGTTTTGGACTACAATGGTAAATATAGGAAAGTGACTTTTTAAAAGACGTTTGAAATTTAGAGTGTAAACTTTAAAACTTTAAACTTTAAACTCTTAAACGCAACTTTACAATCTCTACCTTTGATGGGGCCAATTTCCGAGACGTGATTTGCGCTTTGCCTTTCCATTTTTCTTAATCGGGCCACTAAGAATTGGAGTAGGTCAAATATCTTTTGCCAATTTGTGGGAAATTGAAGAAACAACTGCACCATCCGTAAAATGTGCAATGAGGAATTGGACTGGGCCATAGCTCTATTTTGGTGTGCCTAGATAGTGGGCCCCTATCTGCACATCCAAAGTTTAAAGTGCTCCTGCGCTTGAAAAGTAAAGGTTGATTGGCCTGGTCTTATTCTGGATTCCAAAGGTCTTGACCCGAAATTAGAGTAGGCCAATAAAACGGAGATGGCCTACTCCAATTCTACGTCAGCATAACGAATGTTAAAGAAATTTGCAATGTTTTGCAAATTTTCCAGATTCCGGTGGCGATTGCGAAAAAAAAAACAGTCTACAAAAAACGTGCAAAAATATTACTACACTCTAATTCAAAACGTCTTACTTTCAGTCATTTTTCAGGGGACACTTTTCAGATACCCCCCATCATGACTTACTTTGAGACAACAGCAATTGTTGTAATCTCTTAGTTTAAGACAAGAACATGACAAGAACGAATTTTTAAATTAATAGAGCGTTTGAAAATGTTTAATCCTGTCTTAAATGTTCCCATAATTTGGATTTGGGATCTTAAATTAAGTCATGGTTGGGTATCTGAAAAGTGTCCCCTGAAAAGTGACTGAAAGTAAGACTTTTTGCATTAGATTGTAGGTATAACTGTCATGTATGGTATACCATAAACTGATTTTGGAAATATCTGACTTGGCCTAGTCTTTGGCCTATTCTTGGTTCCCAATTTCAAAACAAACCAAACCTAACCTGACCCTTACAGCCTAAAATTATTTGTTGTCAACCTACCGGTTGGGGTCTGCCTATTTCTTGTGGTCAAAGTACCCACAGCATGATATCCGCCCACAAAGCCCTGAAAACGTCCCCGACGTTCTCCGCGGGTCCACATGCAGCTATATGCGCTGATTGCAATGTCCAACCCATAATGTTGGGATTTCCTGATCGAGCTCCAAGCGCATCATCAACCTGACAGGATAATTCAGGTTTTAATCCCAATCTCCACGCATCTAGATAGGCACACCGCTAGATTGAAATCGAGCCTCCCGCCGCGAATACTGATAATCCACCTTTGTTGCAATAGTTTGAAAATATCCCCTGACGCGGTAATCCCAAGGCATACAGCGGATATTCAAGGTGGATATTATGATGATCAATTTCAGTGTTACGTTGGACTTAAGCCTCGTCATCTGTCTGTATAGAGAGAGGCCAGATTATGATACGGACGTACTAGAGGATCGAAGGGGTATGCAGGGTCCTCAAAAAGTTCGGTTATAATTTTGTTCAAGTTCAGTTCAGGTCGGCAACCACTCGCACATTTCCCGGGTGCGTATTTTATCTAACGAATCGGGGCACATCCCGGTTTGAACCAAAAAGCGAAATGATGCTAACCAGTCTGACACAGTCTGTCCTTACCGATAACCTAACCTATTTTATTTGTTCAAAGCATTTTCCCCAAACTTTTTTGCGGATCTGGATTTTTCCAATGGGGTTAAATGGAAAAGTGTCCCGAATCGTATTGATTAATCAAGTGCGCTGCTGAGGTGTGCTTAGATCGAGTGAAAGCAGAAAATGTCAAGATGGGAAGAAAAAATTGCTAAATGAACAAAATTGCGACTCAGATTTTGGCAAAAACTCTGTGCTGCACAAAATCAAACATCCTCTTTTTTACCGAGTTCAAAGTCTGACATCTTTCCAGAACGCTTTGTTGAAATCTGGCGATTAAATTTTTCCCGCCTGTATAAGAATAAAATGACAAAAAGTTTCGGGGGCAGCTCAGATAAATGGAAAAAAGACATGTATACGGAGCCATTCTGAATACCCGGGCCATAGGTGATTTTTTTCAGACTTTTGAAGCACGGGGCAATGTAATTCCCCATTTCGCATGCGAAGCAAAACGCATACCCATGAAGGAATGCATTTAACAGCGATTACTAGATGGGGAATGACATTGCCCCGTTCTTCAAAAGTCTGATAAAAATCTCCTATATGGCCCGGGTATTTTGAATATCTGAGTATATGTGCATTAATTCCGCGCCACACGTCACCATCAGGGGTTGTCCGGGACTTTTGGCGGGTACTGTAGAACCGATTGCGGATCTATTGGAGATATTTCCGGATCTCGCAGATGCGCTTGTTTTGTGTCCAAAATCCGATGTCTGAGTTGGCTGATTGGGAGGACGGGGTTTTGGACGCTCCTCCAGCCCAAGAAAAAGG